>JBAFWW010064273.1:0-18240 GCA_036873685.1 Agapornis canus | reverse complement strand
CTGTAAGGAGTTTTCCATGACCACATTGTATTAAATAAAAGAAACTGCTGGGAAAAAAAAAAAAAAAGGCAAGAAATACAACATAGTGATCAAATGCCTCTGAATGCATAACAGAAATCCTTAATAACTAGGTCTAATACGAATTTACGTTTTCATCCATGAAGAATTAAAAAACTGAAAATTACTGCTGAGAAAATGTTTTGATGAGACAAATATCTGAGAGGTGGTAAGAAATGGAACAATCAGATCAAAGAACATTCTAGATTAATTTGTTACAGAGAGCAAAGCATCATTCTACCTTACAGTGTCCTAATGTGCGTTCAAAGGAATTCGAGCCATGCAACCACAAAGGGGGGAGCCCTATCTTGAGAAGTAATGATTTTAAAAAGAGCTTGTGATAAAATGCCTGTGCTGTACAGCATCAGAGATCCTTGGCTCTATAGGGAAGGAGAATTGGAACAGAGGGGCTTAAACAGCCTTTTTTCTTTATGCTGGAATGACCACCCTGAATGACCACCATTGGTGACATGCGAAGGAGAAGGGTGATGAACTGGGAAGGGTACAAAAACAATGAAAGAATGATTTAAGAGCGGGACAACTGACCTGGGAAACAAATTCAAGGAATTTGGTTTGTTCCTCTAGTCAAAAAACAACCAACCAACCAAACAAAAAGCTTATTAGGTATTTGGATTACAGTCTGTTAACTCCCTGTATTGGGAAAGCAGATCATGTAACAAAGAGATCTTTAATCTGCAAGACAAATGATGTAACAAGATCAAAGAAAAGCTGGAGCTACATGAATTGAGTCCAGACAAAGTGTGGTTTTTTAATAGCAGATGAGTATCTGAGAACAAGTAATTCTGGCGTGCGGCAAATTCCCAACCACTGAAAGTTTTAAAATGCAGAAATTTTAAAGATGTGATGTCTGTGTCTAAGTTTTGGTCTATTGCAGCCATGATTTCTTCATTTAAAATAAGATTTAATATAGAAAATCCTTATGTTCTTTATATCTTATGTTTTTCAGGATTCTGATTTATTCACTCTTCTAATCTTTCTAGAGGCTGCTGTTTGCACTGTCTCATATTGGAGGCTTTGAAGTTCATTTGCAAAACATCTGTACCTCCTTCATGGTCTGACAGTCCTGGAAAAACCTCTCTAGTGGAATCAGTGTTAGAAATTTAAGCCATCATACATCCATTTTATTGAGATAACTAATTGTAGTCAATTAAACATAATTACACTGAAAATTACAGCACTTTCAAATTTGTTTTCCAAATACCTAATATCTCTTAACACACATATAGGCTCTGGGAGTAGTAAAACTGGGAGTACCTATTAGACTATCAACTCTGTTAGCAAATATAAACTAATAAGAATAATATAGTAAGTGAATCATATGAAAGATTAATTTCAGTTGGTGATTTCATTACTGATTTGTAATTTAAATTCTGCAAGCTTTGCCTAATTTTTCAGAGCATTAACCAATCAACTCATAACATCATTTTTTGCTCTAGCATTTTGTTAAGCATGAAATAGTAAAGAGATCTGTTGTTGTGTTAGGGGGAAAAAGGTATATTAACAGGTTTTGTGTAGCCTGGGGATCAAAAGAGCTGCTCAGCCATCCTGTTGTGTCTCTGGTGCATTGCAGGCCATTAACTTCAACACACTTACCTCTCTGTCTAGCCTAGTTAGTTTGATTAGTGCATTTTTATCCACAGGAGACTAGACATTTGTGTGCCATAGAGTCTTCCCTGTTTGGTAAAGCCAGTCTGACACCTTTCCTTTCTTAGCTTTGTCCTCAGGAACAGCTATATTTAAGTTACTGTGGGAATTCTTTTTTTAGCATTTGCACAACAGAAACCAAGGAGAAGTGGGTTAACTCTTTTTGTTATTGATGTCAAGGCAATTGTCCTGTAGTGAAAATTTGCTAAAAGACTTTCAACCTGTCTATCCTGAGAGACCCCTTAAATCAGCAAAAGGTGATCAACAGGTATTAAGGACAGGCAAAACAACTCTACACTCTTTCTTTTAAAAGCATCATTTTATGCTCTATTTCAAAGATTCATTTTCTGAAATACAGATGTTCTTATGTTCATGTTCTATAAGCCACACATTATTTGTTTGGGTTTGTATTTCCTGTTCCTTCTGAATACAAGGGTTACATTATCATCAGAGCTTGACTATTCCAAAGCAAAAGTCCTGGAACCAAGTCTGCTTCTCACACTAAGTAGAGAAAATAATGTCAGGGCCTGAAGGGCAGTAACAGGCTCTAGTGGCCCTGACCACCCTCACCAGCCCTGGCTGTCAAACCCCATCCACTGCTGTATGTTATCATGGTTGGGTATCAGCTTCCCATCTCTTAGGGAGCAGCCAATGATTCCTCAGATCAGCCCCAACATATATTCTGTATACCCAGTTACCCAATGCTGAGGTAGATAAATGGTGAAGTAAAAACTGGGTAAAACTCAAGCCAACATTACTTAGTTATGATGTATTTACTTATGCCAGAAGCTTATAACAGCTTGTTTTATTTTTCATTGCTAAAACCTTGATATGGGCTACAAAGAGATTTCCTAATCCCGAGTGCTTTGAGTTGTATCTGAGAGATAACAATTGCAAGACTGAAGATCCAGCCTTGTTTGAACTCCTTGCATTAGAACTTCAAGGATGTTCAATAACACATATAGATTTATAAAGAATAACAAGCTTGTAAAGTCCTTTTGCATAACAATAATCCAGATTTATATGGCACTTTCTTCAGAGGAATTCCAGAGCCTCCATGCAAGGGGAGACTAAATGAATTGATCTGTTTAGCCTCCATAGTACTCCAGAAGTATATCAGGGCTGACAAATGCCAAGGAGGCATTAAGAGCTGTTTAAGGCTAGTGCAAGCACATACATTAGTTTAAGGTTGAGTTTGATATGCTGTGGATTTGCTTTGGTTGCCTGCCAGTAAAGCGCTTTGCATCCAGTGCCCTGAGAAGTCTTTCTGTTTCCTCTGCTTCTCAGAGGCAACTGTGGTTGTGAAATCAGCCACACAAATAAGGAATGCCACTGATTCCATAAATTTTACTTATCACCTAATGCATAGTTTACTACGGTTAACCAGGTCAGTATTAAAGCTTAAAAGTTTTTAAATCCTTGCTAAAAAGATGGAGCTATTGTTAATCTCTCATGACCATAGGAATAAAAGCTTAGTGATGATGATACAGCTAATCTGTACAGAATTCTGTTACGAGTTTTTTGAACTTAACTGTTGCAGGCATAGATGATTAGGTGATCTGCATTTTTCAGTGTAAAGCCTTTCAAGCTAAGGAGATGTTTTAATGGTGGAACCCTGAGTGAAGTCTTTAATTTAGCAAGCAGTTCTGTGAGAGTAAAAAGTGGGTATTTTGTGTGTTGAGGGGGTTGGTATATAAAATGTCCATGTTTCTGTTCTGTGATGTGGAAGGTGCTGCAGGAATTCTTAATGAGCATGTTGATGTGTGACTGAGATACAGTGGATATACTGGCTTGAAATAAATTTTAATGTCTTTCAGCTATAATGCTTACGTACCCTCAAACATGATGCTCCTATCAGTTTGTTTGGGTTAGATTACCTTATATCATGACAATACTTTTGTATCTGTGCACTGAGCTGAAATTATCTGTCTCCTTTCAGATAGGGAAAAGAAAAATCACTGTACGTGAGGTCTGCAGAGACAGCAATCAGACCTGTACAGACATTATTACTAAAGCAATCTGTGGGATAGAATTTAAAGAGACAGGGAGTGATAGAATATATATAACCTTGTCTATGATAAAAATAACATATTTTAAATTTTGGGTGCAATGTAAGTATTTATGATGTTTTCACAGAAAGCGATTTGACATATGAAAGTGAGAAAACAGGAAGAACTAGAAGCAGAAAAGGTAATACCAATAAGCACTGGGAGTTCATGTTTCAGAGAATACAGAAATCTTATTCGGTAGTTAGGAAGTTTTTCCCTGAGGGTGGTATGATACTGCCAAGTCTGATCACTCAGAGATCGCAAAGCAGGCTCTCAGAATCATGAGATTATTACAAATGATAAGGCTTGACTACTTTTTATTTGCCTCCTGTGCTTTCAGGGTGGAATCTGTTTGGTGTTTTAAAACTTTCCTTTATTGCCATGACAGCTTAGCTATGTTTTGTTTGGAAACAAAGCAGAAGCAGAGCTTGTGTTTTTATATTGAAGCTGAGGCTTGGGAATAAAAAAATACTCCTGCTATTGCAGCAGTCCTGATAAACTTTCAGGGATTAACAGCCCTATTGGGGCTTCCGTCTATGGGATGCCTAAGCACAACTCTCTAAGCAGTGAGAATGTGTCCCCTCATAAATGCAGAGGCAGTGGTTCCCAAATAAATGGACTTCTGTGACCTGAGAAGAATCCCAGTGGGTTCATTGGCTATGCAAATCTGATGACAGATACTACCATTTTGCACTCCTGTGTGACCAGCTCACAGCTCCACTCTGATCCCTGGAATACAGTAAGAAAGCACTCCTAAATCACAGATCTGGTCCAGCTTTGCTAGTTTGATGATCCTTGCTGTTCATTTGTTTCCTTCAAGCCATTTCACTTTATCTGTTTTGATCAGATAGCTGTTGTGGCTGATTTTTTTAATGTAATTTTCCAAATACGTATTCCAACAGTACTAGTTTTGCAAAGGAAAGATTAATTTTGTGCAAAGGAAAGTTTGAAATACATTTTCAGATTTGCAAAAGGGTTTTCAAGATTTCCAACCAAACCATAAGCCCCACTGGGATCTACTATACTTTAAAAGCATCAGAGCTTAGCATCTTCCTTTGTGCCTCTTGTACTATAGGATGTCTGCCAGCCTTTAATCCTTCCAGACTTCACAGCGTGCTCTGAAAATTGCAGTTTCCTTCTCTCCTTTGAAACGAATTCTTATTATTTCTTGCATATGGTATTACAGCTGACAGTATGTAGTCCCAGCCTGAATAATAATTCTGTTTCTTGAGTTGTGCTAGCATTGTACAAATGATTGCAACTGAACTTTCAAGAAAGGTGCCACCAAAAGGAAATGTTAATTAATTTACAAATAACAGTCAGTTGGGACCATGTTCTGTGTTGACCACCAGCTGATTCACATTTTAACAAGCTATTGTTTTCCCAATTTTAATCCTATTATTTCTTGAATTGTCAGCTTTCTCCAAGACTCAGTGGGTGCCATTTGCACTATTAATCATGCATTTTGTCTTTCACTTAACACATGTATTTACATAGCTGCACTATTAGTTAAGTGACAGGAGGGAATGTGACTTCCAACTGAAGTGGAAAAAGAAACTTTTGTCAGTTTGTGCAAACAGCTGCAGAGCAGGAGCTCTGAAAGCCATATGTGATCACCAAGATAGCTAGGGAATGAAAGCTTACTGTCAGTTGGGATGATTACCACACCATACTGGTATTTTCTGTGATGGGTAGGAGAGAGCAATCAGGCAATAGCCAAAATACTGCTAGGTTTTATTCTGATTTCATGCCTAGATGTACCAGTGTGTCTGGCTTTAGTATTATATCTAATTTCTGTTCACATAAACAAGATCAGAATCAGCCCATTGTTTTCATTGGGAAGGTTTCTGATAATGCCTGACTTCTGCCTTACAATGTAAGGGTTTTTTTGCTTGTTGGAAGGAACTGTAAATTAGCAAATTGGTTTGATTTTAATTTGTGACTGTTGAAGTGTTGATTTCATAGAAAAGTCAAAGTATGAAGTTAAAGACTGACATAAAATCAGGCTGGAGTGGGCCTCCAGAAATCATTTCTGTGTATCAGGACTGACTTAATTCCTCCTAATGGATTCTGGGAAATGTGTGGCACTTTGAAGACCAGTGTCTTAAAGCTCACAACGACAGAGGCTTTTATTTCCTCCTAGGCAATTTGTTCCCATTGTCAGATTCACTTGCTGAAGAAAAAGCGTGAAAGAGTGGACCTGACGCCCCTTGCCAGAGAGTTTGTTACATCTGAAATTCAGATGTAAAGGAGCAGAGGTTGGACTGGAAACCAGATGAGGTATTTCCCACTTCAGGCAGGTAGGAATGGAAGAACACATACTTCTTGGAGGAGAGCCTCTTCTCCTGTGGCTGTGCTGCCTTATTGCAGCACCTTGTATGGGCATGCAGGGGGCCTTGAAGCTCATCCACAGGTGATGTTAAGCTGACTTCAGAGAGAGAGTCATGCAAGGGAATACCACCCCAAAATAGAATCATAGAATCATAGATTAGTTAGGGTTGGAAAGGACCTCAAGATCATCTGGTTACAACCCCCCTGCCATAGCAGGGACACCTCACACTAAACCATGCCACCCAAGGCTTCATCCAACCTGGCCTTGAACACTGCCAGGGATGGAGCATTCACAATCTCCCTGAGCAACCCATTCCATTATCCGTATTTATGCATATGACATACACTATAATTGTGTCAAATAGTTTGAATATCTTTGTATTTTCAGATAACTACAGTTGTTGTTTGTTTAATCACAGGATATGAGTGACGAGAAATGTACTAATATCTCAAGGATTTTCTTGAGCAGCATTTGCAACTTTGTATTTTGTGTTTAAATTGAGAGCTCTGCTGTATTAATAATTATATAAAAATAAGGAATTTACTGAGCAGATTATGTATTATTTTTGAGGCTTTCCATTATGCAGGCTTTGGCCCTTGTTTCAACTGGGGTTATTCAAGCTTTTCTCCTTCAAATATATTGCAGAACCTTTTTTTAAAATACAAGAAAAATACCGCAAGCCAAATAACAAGTCTATGCAACAGTGGCTGGAGGAGAGGAGAAGCAAGATGGTGACATTTTGCAGAGTTACAAAAGATAAGAATGTTTGCAATGAACTACGTATTAGTTTGCTTTGCTATAAAATCATGGTAATATTAGTAAAGTTTTAAGTACTTTGAATGGGAGATGAAATGCTCAGTCTTTCTGGATTGATTTTCATGATAGGAATGTTGACAAAACTAGAGGGTTTTCTTTCACCATCTGTAGTTGGTTTGGTTATGATTATGGAGTAATTGAGTAACTGAAATTCAGTTTGGCTAAATTTTGTGTCTTTGTACGTTTTTTTTTTCACTTGGTTTAGTCACAAAGAAAGAGTTAACTGAACACATATGTAATTGTAAACTTCCCTACCAGCATGCACTAAATGCATTCAGACAAAGATCTATTTTGATACGTATTGCCTGATCTGGCTTGTTGTTTGGGTTTGTTTTTTTCCCCAAAACTAAATTATGCCATCTTTGTTATTGATAAAGAGAAAATATAAGAGTAGGACTCGTGTTCCACCCCCACTCCCCCATACTGCCATTCTTACAAAGTGAGAGATACCAGTTAGGCATTTTATAAATAACAAAGTTAGGGAGGTAGAAAGCATAAATTTCTATCTCAAGACCTAATAACCTCACTTACTTCAGGGAAAAAAATATGATGGCATGCTCCTTTGGCCAAAATGATTCACCGTCTTGTGTTGTATCATAATTTTCTCGCACAGTAAATACACATGGAAAGTGTTGATTTGACTTGGACAAATCTACAAGGCAAATTTTTTGGCAGTAGAAGAAAGTATTGTGTGTTTCTAAATTACCTAATCAAGTAGATATTTCATTTTTTAAACAGTTGTCAGATTTTTGTTTTGACTTCTTTTAATAAGGACACTGATTTTTCAAGATTAGAGACCCTGTGTTTTCTGCAGGGAAAACAAATATTTGATCTGTTGTGGTTTAGCATAAGAAAACAACATATTTCATTTCCTTTATTCCCATATATTTTGTCTAGACTTATGATGTATTATTTAAGAGGTTTTTGAAATCTCTTAAATATAAGGCTCTAAGAACCCTGGTGAGATATAAACTGAAAAAGTCTGGAGGAAGTCAGCAAAAATCCTCTAGAATAAACAATAATAGTATGTAGCCACTCATCTAACTGAAAAGACTGGGCAGAACGCTACTTAAAAAATCGGCTGTTTCTACAGTTTTGTGTCTCAGGGAGGAAGGATATATGTGTATGTTTTGGTGTGCAAATGCACACAAATAGTATGCAGCCTTGTGGTTCAGACTGCTGTTCACAACTGTGATGTCTTTGTCTTACAACTGAGCAGTACTGTCTTACAACTGTAGGTAAAGAGGCAGTGGAGCAGTGGCTGTGAGAAAAAATTGTCTCAGTTTTGATTTTGTGGCATTTTATAAATGAAGTAGCTTCCTGGCTCATTGGGGTTGGAACTACATGACCTTAAGGTCCTTTCCAACCCTAACCATTCTATGATTCTGTATCAAACGCATTCAAAGAAAAGTCACTCATCACCTGACCTAGTTTTGGTGTTTCAACATGCACTTCCCTGTCAATCCATATTAACCAAATATTTTGATTTTTTTGTTTTTTCTTAACTGCTTGATGTATACTGTAGGTGCTTCTAAAGGAAAATATTAAACTGGCACATAGGATTTATTTGTCGAAAGCTTGCCAAGACCCTTTGTGAGTTTGTGTTGCCTCTGTTGTAGATTCTTTTGTTTGCCTTAGATTCATTTTTAGATTCTTGTATTTCTATTACTCAGTCTTGTCTTGCCAGGGGAAAAAAATCGAAATTCCTATATAGATGAGCAAAATAGCTAGTGCATGGTCTTAGCCTTTATCTGGCAATGTGGATGACTGAAAATTGTTTGCTGCTTCACTTGAGATCTCTTGTCAGCTAGACCAACACTGACATTCCTGTACAAAGGCTATAGTTTGGGCTTATGAATAAAGCAGGAATGTCTCATCTAGATTTCATGTCTAGACAACTAAACTTGTCAAATTATTTGGATATTGCACTTTTAAACAGAGGCTCTGCTAAATTCTTCAGTGTTACAATATATTGTCTTCAGCACTGGCTACTTTTGCTGAATTCCTGAAGTGATAAAACACAAACTGTTTCATTTGCTCACCTCTTTTTGAACGTATTGAGGCACTGAAAGTTAATATATTTGCAGACAAATGGCAATAATTTTTTTTTGCTTTTGCTTTAGGGTCTGGGATTTGGAAGGAAATGAGAAGGCCCATTTTGTTTTACGTTCTCCTGGAATGAGTGTTTGCTGGCATCCTGACGAGCCTTTTAAGGTTGTGTTTTCCAGCTTTTCACCCTCACCACCTTTAAAATAACAGGAGTGTGGACTTACCTAAACTATGAAAACTATGAATCTTTGATGCTGTAGTAAGATTGAAGTTTGGGAAGCTATTGTACATTGTAACTGGATATTGGTTGGATCTACTTATGTGAAGTCACTGTAAATGAATTTATTCCTATTCTTGTCATTTTACCCTCAGTCCCTCCTTCTCCCATGAGAAATACTCCTTGATTACATACATCAATTGTTGATAACTATTCTGCTGATTGCATATTAATTTACAGTTTCAAGCTTTTCTCAGTCTTGGTAACATCAATAACACACTCTTAAAAAGCATGCCAAGTATGGAAACTTATGTGTTTGAAGTTAGTAAGGCATTTTTTTTGTTGTTGTTCTTGCTTGGAATATATGAAGTATATGCTGAAAAATTACATTAGTAAAATGTAATTTTATACTTGCCTATTTATTGGGAGGATTGACTGATTGATTGATTGATTGCTTGGCTTCACGAGCAAAGATTTGGGAAGGGCTTTACCCATGCTTACTACAAGCACAATGACCAAGGGCATGTGGGATAAGCAAATGTGGTCGGAAACTTCCTGATTGCCTATGCAGCCTTTTTTCCAACTGGGGAGGACTTATCAGCTGATATATGTCAAAATACTCATTAATAGTGTAGTCCTTGCAATCTTGGATTGATTACTCCTGTTGTGCCAATCAGTAATGTCCTGAAACAGCTACAAATAGTTGTTCAGTTTATCACAAAAACACACACTTAAACCAGAGGAAAATGGTCAAATAAGGTATCAAAATACTTATGTAACAATAGGGAAGAAGGATCTCTATTCTCATCACACTTAACCAATATAAACACCCAGTCCTTATTAAGAAAACTAGGAGAACTGTTGATTTGGCTGGTATGACTGTTGAATGCATTTGCTACAGTTTGCTACCAGGGAACTTTGTTAGCACAACGAAATTACGAGATTTGCCTCAATATATTGCAGAATTACACTGATCTTTCATATTACCTTGTCTTTTCTGTGGCCTTTATCAAAGAGTAGGCACAGGGGTTTGGAAGGGGGATGTTTGGGAGAAAAAAAAAAAACTTAAAAAAGCTAGTAAAACTTGACAGACTTGATGATCGCTGAAAAGCTTATTTCACATCAACATACTTGCTGCACCATGTCCTCTAGCTTGCAGAAGAGCATGTTCTGGTGACAGCTTTCTTTTTCCAAACAAATTTTGATGTTATCAGAGTGTTGTTTTTACTGGTTCTTTGCCTTCCTTAATTGTTGTTCATGACTATCTGAGAACTGTCGTCATCTCATAGAGAAAATCTCTTTCATCATTTAATCAGGAAGCTCTTTCTACAATACTTGGTAAAGAGTTGGTTATTATTTTAATGAAAAAAGTCAGCTAAAATCTGTCGCAGATTGTTACAGGATGAAGTAAGAGATGTTATATGAAATCAGTAAGTGCGAATCCAGATTCCACAGTTCCACTGATTAAATGTGGTTGTTCCCTTGTTACAGCACTGTCTGTCAAACAGTTCTTTGTACTTGGAAACTTTTTATTTTTAGAAGAATAACTTTGCTTTATCATTCTGAAAGTGCAGTGCATTGGTTATTAAGACCTGGTGCTTCTAAGCACCAAAATTATATACATATAAAGATATATGTATAGACAAAAATTGTGTAATCATTGTGTATAACAGTGTGACAGTCATGTAGATCAAAGTGGGTTTTATGTATTGGTGAAAGAGTGTTCAGAATGTTTTCTGGTACAAAGTAAAAAATTGTACCTATTTTAATATTATTAGTACCTACTTGAAAGTATGCTACATTTGCTATAGAGTAGAAAAGATTAAGATTCGTTACATACAAAGTTTACAGCATGGTATTAATTTCTCTTTACAGCTGATGGTAGCAGAGAAGAATGGAACAATCCGATTCTATGATCTAGTTACACAGCAGGCTATTCTCTCCCTAGAATGTGAACAAAAACCACTAATGTCAGCAGACTGGTGTTTAAAAAATAATCTTAAAATTGGAGCAGTTGCTGGAAGTGATTGGCTGATCTGGGATGTCACTCGCTCCAGGTATTTTTCTACACAAGAGGTTTCTTTATTTTATTCTTAAGCAGTACATGGTGAAATGTGACTACTCTGCTAATACATTACTTAAATACGCTATGTATTTAAGTAAATAAATGAACATTCATCAGGAATTATAAAAACAGTACAGATTATTGACTGATATTCTTTGTTTCAGCTTTATCGTTATTTTTCTGTTAAAAATAACATTGTATGTCTCTATCCATTTGAGGCAGCATCTCAGTACTGTTTACCTCTCAAAGTTTTATGTGTTTGTTAAAATCTGATTCTAAGTCATAAATATATAATTACTGAACCAGAATGAACTGGGTAACTACTTCAGTTTTCCTATATAAGCTGCAGGAATGTTCTGGATTTCCCTCAGCTTCTTCAGGGATAGTAGACAATGTGTCTCCTTCACTGTTGATATGATACATGCTTTTGATACTTACTCTATGAGCTGTAGTTTGTAGAACAGTTTTTTACTCTGTTTGTTTTAGTTATCCACAGGATAAGAGACCCATCCATGTTGACCGAGCCAGATTATTCAGGTATAAGTGTTGCCTTTACTCTCTGGTTTTTGGCTATATAAGTGTATGTATGCGCAAAACAGTTGTGAGTTTAGGAACCAGGTTGAGTCTCATTTAAGTAATTTTTAGTCTGACCTGGTTTATAAACTTTGTGAAATTTGTGAACTTGTGTATGTTTTACAATGACATGCATTCAGGGCTGCGGGTGCTGAACCATTTGCAAGCCGTTTCTCTGAATTTATTTCTCTGCTGTTAGTGGAGTTCCTGACAGCTTCACATAGATAACCACAAGGGAGAGAATTCCAGTTTGTGCGCACTTTCCATAGTCTTGTAAGGGTATCTGAAAAGTCTGCTCATTTCATAGGTGGTCCAGAGTTAATGAAAATCTCTTTGCAACCACTGGATATCCAGGAAAGACAAATACTCAACTGCTTATTCATCATTTAGGACATCCCCAGGTAAATTTCTGAGTTCGGCTTTTGACTAGCATTGCATCTGTTCTCTTCAAAAAAGACTCATAAATTGTTAAAAGCTACAATTGAAAACTACCCGAAACCATCCAGAAATTCTCTGTCTACCTATCTCATTTGGGTTTGTCATCCATGCCAAGGATGGTTTAAGATCATACCACAGTTAATCTGCTATTTTAAAAGCTGCTTGATCTGTTCTGTTCTATTTGCTTTGATTCATCAGTGCTGAAGGGAAAAAAAACAGATTTAATATGTTATTTAATAATTTTTCTGTATTGCTAATTCTAAAGAGGCTGAAACCAGCTGATCGTGTATTTTACAGCTTTAAACTAATAATACATTAAATGATTAATAACAATATATCCAGAGACAATCAACACAAAGCATAGGAAATAGTTTGGTTTTGCTGGTGTTAGCATACATTTGTAATGCTTACTGTTAAAATATTACCTCCAAACATACTAGCTGTGAGTACACTTAAATAACAGTAAGCACTTTCACTAAAAAATATTTCTAAGTTTGTAAGTATGCATTCAAAATAATAATAACATTAACAATGGAAATAATTGAAACAATGTCTTACCAATTAATATTTTCATGTATGTTATTTAAATGTAGTAAACAGCTAATGGAACTAATTAGTGAATAATCAGATTTTTTAGCTATATTTCTGCTGTATTTTAACTGTATTTGTTAAGGAGTACTAAATCTATGGTGTTTATATGTCTGTGCAATTTGTTATGTTGTACAGAAATCATTTATATGGTAATCTGTATTGATATTTCTCTCTTTTTTTCTTTTTTAAAGCCTATTCTTACTGGTACTGCAGCTGTAGGATCTGGCTTGACATGGCATAGAACTCTTCCATTATGTGCAGTCGGAGGAGATCACAAAATTTTCTTCTGGGTATCTGAAATGTAAATTAAGCATTTGCTTTTGGTATGAAACTTTATAGCATTATGTCTCTTTTCAAGTAAAGCAAAGGAATTTACGGTTTGTACTGGTGTTTATTCACCTGGAGAATACAAGAAAGGAGCAAGTAAAATATGAAACATTTGTGTTTGATTTTTAGCTTGCAAGTACAAGAGCTTTTGTAACATCGGTTATCACACATCTGATATTTCCCTTAAAATAAAATATACACTTTTTTAACATGGTATTTGGTGTGAAATGACTTTTTTAAAAGCATTCTGCTTAAAGAGATTTTGTATACAGCAATCTCAGTCTGCAGTCTTGATCAGGTAACACAGCTCAACCTCTTAAATTGTCCAGAGTACCTACAGGAAGAACAGATGTCTCTCTATCAAACTGCCAAATGATGGCTAGCATGTAAGAAAGAAATGCTATAATACACTGTCTGTGAATATATTTGCTAAATAATCTTGGTACCATTAGTGAAGAAACTAATGGTATAATCAGAATGATAATTTTAAGAAGTATTATTTTTCTTAAGATGACAAAGTGATTTAAGTAGGCCAAACAGTATGTAGGTTTTTTTCTCTTTACAGTCTTTTACTTCCAGCCTTCTACTAGAAAATCAAAGACATTCTGCTTTCTAGAGGCATGTTTTTCTTATCCCGTCTATACAAGACCCAGAAATGAAGTAAAAGAGGAAAGAGTAAAAGACATACTTCTGTCTTTGTACTCATTTTACTTGCTTCTGCAATTGAAATGATGTAGAGATGTTCAGCTAGTTTAACAGCTCCTTACATCACCATCACCATTGATATTAGCTAGCAGTACATAGATCTTAAAATATTCTCTTGTTTGTCCCTATTTATGCTGGACTAATTAAGAATTAGAACGGCAAAACCTGAGACTAGTCATCTTTTGGAAAGTAAGACATATTTTATTTCTCATCATTTCATATCCTTGAGAATTTTTACTTTCCAACTGCTGCAAAATTTACCTTAAAGAAGAATAAAGCACCTCATAGGTTGCAGTCTTGATTGGTGTTTACTTACTGGAGGATGCTTCAAGATACAGCACTTTGTTCATCTCATATCCATATTTTGACTAGAGTACAGCCTTAATGGTAAGTTTAATTGGTGCACAGACACAGCTAAAAATCTTTGTGTGCCTGACAGGACGGATTGGACTGGAGCACTGCTATCCTTCTGAACGTGTAGTGAAACTGATACATTTTTTTCTGTCCGCTCTCAGAGCAAAGCTGTACATAGTGCCTAGCTGTGCAAAATACTCAGCACCCATATGGACAAAGACAGTATGTGTTATGTATATGGAGGTGCATTTTGACTAAGACTTTTTATTTAGAATTGTTTAAAACCAAGAGGGCAGAGGGCAGAAACTCATTTGTTCTGTAGTTAATTCAGAAGCCAAAATACTTGGTTTTAATACTCTGTTTTTAAGGACTACTTAAAGCTATCTGCCAAGAATGGAATGATCATGCCAAGCTCAAGGCTCTTCGTATTACTTCTTTCCTGTATAAAATGGGTATTGAGGAAAAACAAACCAAAACAAATGCAGCTGATGTTTTTAGCACGTTCCCTATGTCCTTCCATGCAGAGCAAAATAGTCAATCCTCTGATGTTGCCTTAGCATAGCACCTGGAAATCTGAAACTTGAAGAGCCATTTACAGAGAACTGCAAATCATTTGTCATTTAATTTCAGTTTTATTTTTAAAAGAACCTGCGTAACACCTGACATTTGTATTTCTCAGTCTGTTAAACTGTCAAGGACTGGTAATTCTCTGAACCTTCTGCTTGCTAGATTTGTACATATTCTGACATGCTTAGATTACTGAGATAGACTTTTTTAATTCAGTTGAGGGAAAAATTGTGGCAGTATAAGCTTCATATAGAAAGCTTTACTAGAATATCCTTTGCAAGAAGCATGGATTTAGAAGACTCCATGGGAAATCAAAAAAATGTTAATCCACACTGACCTTTTCAGCTGTTCATTGGACCACCTTAGTAAAAACAACTGTTACCCCTATGGAGGATCAGGTGACACCATGTCTGGAAATTTTGGGGATCAGCTTTCTGTTTCTGTTTAACTTGCCTCTCAGTTGTATAGCTATTTGAGTTCTGTACTGATTCTAACAGAATACCATGTCTTGGGACCTGTAACAGTATATAAGCATGAAAAATGCATACAGACATTGTAAGGTACAGTAGCACTTGCCAGGTTTTTTTCGGCTTGTGCAGTTTTCTTTTGCAGTTGATTAGAGGCTCCGATTTTGTGCAATATAAAAATATATGTAGTAGATCACTTGCAGCGTTTTGAAACCTGCACTGTTGATTTACTTTTTAGTGTACCCTAATCACAAAATATTTCTTATTAATGATAAAAACAAAGCTTTAGATCAGTTTTCTGTAATACAATTAGCTTTTGTACTTCCAGTTAGCCTCAGCATCCTGAAAGGTTAACATTTTCAAAATACTAGTGTTCAACTGAACAGCCAGCAGTTATGTACTGTAGTATTTATGACTTTATGACTTTACTTTGACATCCCACACATGTATACAGGACACTAGTACAAAATACTTCTTCAAATGATACACACTAAAGCCTCCCATTGGGGTATAAATCATTAATAGTTCCAGTTTAACCAGTTCAACTAAAGCATTTTTAAGGGTTTTGGAGAGTTTAAGATAATTAACTCTTTTTTTCACTTTTCATGCGCTGGATTTCCTAATTTCACCTGGGAGAAAAAGTGCCATGCTTCACCTTTCTATGCAGTATTTTTGGCCAAATTAAAAGCAGAATGTACCAGAAAGTTCACAGAACAGCATAGTCTTGTGAGATTTCTTGTCCAGCTCTACAGACCAGGAGATCCAAACAGGATTTGACTAAGCATTTACATTGTTAGATTTCTGTGGTATTGCATAGAAAACTTGTATTGAGGACATTTTATGGTAAATAGGATGAATTCTTCCCAGATATAACTTGGGAGAGGAAGTTTAGAGTTAATTAAGGTGGCAATATAAATCACTTAGATAATTTAAACGAACAACCCCTTTGCCCAACAAAAATTTGTGTAATTACTAGAAGATAAGTTAGTCCTACTGAACTAGGGGTAGACTAACCCCTGTCTGTCCTTTGGGAGATGTGAGAAATGGCCAACTATGTGTTATTTTTCCAAAAAAATCTGAAAAGCAGATTGTTCAGTAATTCAAACAGTATAGGCAAAAGACCTGACTATAGTATTTCAGCAAGAGAGTAATATATTGTGCAAATGACAGCAGGTTAGTAACAAATACATTGTGAACGTAATAAATATAAAATCAAGGAAAAGCTGCTTCAGTACATAAATGAGATTACTATGTAAACGAGTAAAAGATTCAAGCGCTCTGTGTACTGTTATTATGGATTCTGTCTATGTGTAGACTGCTTAGCTGTCATAACTTGGGAGTAAACAGAGTTCTGTTAGATTTTAAATGAAAATTAGCATAGCACATTTCAGTGCTTATCTTCAAGGTATTAAAGTAATTAGTGCATCTTTATTCATTTCATCACATGAGAAGCTTCCTACCAATAGCCTCAGACTATGCTAGATTCGTAACAGCTTTAGATATATTTTTTATTAAATGTAGCAGTATTTAGATTGCAGAATCAGAGAATGGTTTGGATTGGAATGGACCTTAAAGACCATCTAGTCCCAACCCCTGCCATGGGCAGGGACACCTTCCACTACATCAGGTTGCTCAAAGACAGACAGATGTGTGTCCAAAAAGAAGTATTTCTGTCACTGTTCTGAAATGTCACAGGAAAACTGCATGAGGTAGAGTTACCTGTATTTTTGCTCCCAAAGCCAGGTAACCCTGCTCACCAGACTCTGATGTTCAGCGTACACTTTGGCTGATCTGACTCAACTCATGAACGAAGCAGAAAACAGACCCTCCTCCAACACTAGTTCTCTGCCAAAGTGGCAATATGAAATGCCTTAAGGAAGGGATCATTGTGTGCTTTAACTGATACATGGTAAAATGAGTGCATGAAGTCATCAGTGGGGAGCAAGAGAGAGAGATGGGAAACCCTTTTGGATGATGCAACCTGTTAGAAGGGTTCAGCCCACCTTTGTATTGGGACCCCATTTCTAAATGGTCTGATCAGTCCTTTGACCGTGTTGTAAAGATAAAACAAGCAACCACCAAAGACAGGAAAAAAAGTAACCCCAAACCCAACAAATAAACAAAAAAATCCCACACAATATGGTTATTTTACTGAATTCTTCCAGAGGAAAATCTGGAAACCTGAGGTCTAGTCCTTCTTTCCATGGAGCCTGGTACCTCTGAGGTTCCTTGTCTGAAAACAGAAGTACTTACACACCATGAAACATGTGAAACCAGTGGTGGGTACTGCTGAAGAAAACAGAACCGTTAGACAGGCCACACCTCTCTTCCCCTTTTGCACAAGGTACCGGAGTCCTTTCTAACATGATTACAGCCATGCATCTTTTTCATTAGATCCCATGGTCATTCGGTGCTCGTTATTTTTATTCCCTGTATTGAAAGGATTGCCCTTCACCACTCAAATTATGCATGTAAGCACTGAAACAGTTTATTCACTGGCCTTTTACCTAGTTTAGGTAAAAGCAATGCATTTGTACTTCGACAGCGCCTGGCCACAACGCCACGCCGCGTCGTACGGTCGGCCATGGGCCCGCAGGAGTGAGTTGAGACTCCGCCCCCCCAGCTGCCTCCCTCCCACGGACTACACTTCCCGCGATGCCTTGCGGTGGGAGAGCAGACTGCGCATGCGGGACGTCGGGAGTGGCGTTTTTGTTTCCGGACCAAGCTCAGGAGGTCGCTTTCGGAGCCCCAGGGGGTTCCGGGGGGCGCTGGGAGGCGGGCGAGGGACCGCGGGGATGGACGAGGACGGCCTGCCCATAGTGGGCTCCGGCATTGACCTCACCAAGGTACGGGCTGCGATCGCCCGGGGATCTGGGCCTGTCCCGTTTCCAGCCCTGGTGGCGGCTGCCCTGGCCCCGGTGCTGGGCGGGCTTCGTCTGCTTTCCCTCGGCACGCTGCCCGGTCCGGCA
>JBAFWW010064267.1:0-19106 GCA_036873685.1 Agapornis canus | reverse complement strand
GAGACCAACCCCCACCTGTCTACAACCTCCTTTCAAGAAGTTGTAGAGAGTGATATCTATTTTTCTAGGATGTCATCTTAGTGGTATGCACATCATAACGGCGTCTTCCCCTAAAATCTATATGTACAAGTATTTAGGTCTGATTTTCTCACTTATAACAACTTCACCCACCTGAATGGATTCCTAAATTTAAATCAAACATTTAATTTGCTTTTAACTGTAATCCTTCTTCTAAAGCTTCTCAGACCTACTTCTTAGTAATTTATCTGAGTCAGCATATTAGTCAATTGTTAAACAGATTAATTTACTCAGTACCATTTAACATTCTTTCCATGCAGCACTTCAGAGAAAGTCATTTGAGATATTTTAAGCAACTCAGCTATCTACAAACAAAACATTTCAAGCATCCATACAAAACTGTACGAGTGATCTATGGTGACAGAGAAAATAAGACAAAAAAATCTCATGCTTTTTGGCAGAATGACCTGTTTCTGAATCACTTCGTTTTGTCAACTATAGAGAAAATGATGCAGTCCCTCCCTGTCAAAAATCAAAACCAAATACTTACTTTGCTTATTAAGTTAGTGGCAAAAAAATTACATGAGATTCTCAAAAACAGTCCAACTTCTACAAAGCCTTTGCTATGCATTGTGAAATACATTACACGCACAATCACAAATTATCTGTCTTTCAGAAAGTGCTGGAAATAACCTTAGGATATGACTTCTCTCCAGTGGTGTCATCTTTCTCTTTGTGACATTGTGCTGAATTCAATTGCTGCCAAGGCTTTTAGAGAACCTACTGTTGTTGATGTCCAGCACCTCCACAGCTTGAAAGAGCACAATGATGTTCTTTCTCTTCAGTCACCTGATATTTAGATATTTTAGATATTTTATTCCAAAAGGATACTCTGCTGTATCATCCATATATGATCTGCATTCTCCAGGAAAAAAATTAAGCAACTAAATTTAATATAAAAAATATGCGGCACAAGCTGAAGACTTCTGCATTCAGTTAACATTTGTAAATAACAGTTTGCTGATTTAATCACTGATAATGAACTTTTGCCAACTATGGCTCCCACCTTCCTGTCTTCCACCAGAAATGAATGTTGTTGACTCTCTATTAATGTTATAAGCACTCTCTTCTCTGGCAGCCATTCTCTGGAAAATAATATTAGTGCTAAGGAGCCTTTATTTTTATTAAGAGGACTTCATGTTGGCTGGCTTTATTTCAGATGTGTACTGCTCAATTTTTAATTTACTTTTTCTTGAGAAGCTACTGAAGATGCAGACAGCTCAATGTAGACTGAAAGAGCGAAACACTTCTAACCAGAAATCTTAAGACGTAGTGATCTATCAGTACACTATTTTGGCTTGATGGCATGTATTGACTAGCAATACTTAAACCACTCTTGCATACATCATCTAGGTATACACAGTTTCTGAGCAAAAATAAGTTACATAATTAAACTACTTTTTAATAAAGCAGCCCCTCATTCTTATCATAGTTGATCCTGAAAGAAGCAGTATAAGCAAACCTCACTGTGCCTGTTAATCTAGAGAGTTGACATAAGCTGCAATTTTTTCAAGCTCATTTTTCAACACATTACAAACTCTCCAAAGACAGGCAATAAAGAATTTGCCTCAAATGATCACTAATCAATCAAGCTAGCATCCTAACTACAGCTGTAGTTTTTCCTCACACTGTTCTACGTCAGAGAATTGCAATCATAGCTTAAGCTTTCTAGATCAAATTCAAACAAGTAAAATAAAGTAAAACATGTAAAACATAATACTTCTTACAGTATCAGGCATGAAGTTCTGGAATTTGCTGCCACTCACAGTACCACAGACAGTAATGGGGGAGAGGAGACTGGACAAATTCAAAGAGAGGAAATAGATAAACTGATACAAATGCAAATAGTCAGGGATACATCCTCTGACAAAACAAGGAGAATAAGGGACCTCAAAAGCCCAACAGGCATTCTCATACACTCTCTAACTAGCATTATTATTAACTACTGTTAAAGACTGACTACTGTGCTAGATGGTTCACCGCTCTGCTGCAGGAGGAGGTATTGTATGACCTGCTATCTAAGCTATCTATCTTTCTTTAAAGGGATTTCCACTCACAAACATGTCTCCTTCATGCCTGCTGGAGTTCTTTATGTCTCTTCATTCCCTCTGCCTGCAGTCCCTTCTGTCTCTCACTACCCAGAAACATCAACTGTATTTTAACTCCTTTCTCATGCTCCCCTACTTGCATCTATCATCCTCTGTATTGGCAACCTGCTTTTAGGTTTTCCTGTGAGATGGGTACTTAGACATACCATGTTTCTATGTGGTATCTCCTCTTCTTTTCTCCAGTTTGTCTACAATCTTATTAGTTTTCCCCATCAAGAACTCTAATTCTTGAGGTATGTTCTGCTACCAGTTCAGGTTGCACCATGCTTATACATTTGTTATCAGAAATCTCATTTGCAATGCACATTTGGCAGCTTCTACACCTAGTCACCTTTTTTAATCCTTCAATGTGAAGGTCATCTTTAACACCATCTCAGATGCTAGCAGCACTTCCCCTTAGTCCTCAGCTCAAAAGCCAAGGACTTTTTTCTTTCTCATTAAAGAAAGTCTGTTCTACCTCCCCCATTTTTTCCCTGCTCCTACAGGTACTCACTCCTGTACTTTAAGGATCTATTGAACATATTCCAAAAGTAAATAGTTTTCTGTATATGAATGCTATGACAACATTAACGAGATGTCCTTGTTATTTTCATTTCTTATTATATACAGAATGCTCTCTAGTCCATATTTTGATCAAGATGTATGACAGTCTTTCCCATAGCTTTTTAGATAAGGTTTCTCAGGGAAAAAAAGCTTTATGTAATTGTGTGATCCTTCCTTTCATCCAGAAGAGCTTTCCTTCAGCATCTCAGTTTTTGCACCTGTTAGTCAATTTAATTTAAATATTGGAAGTTTCAAGGATATTTCACTTCTACAGGCTTAACAAGTACTGCAACATGGATAAAATAAGAGACACACAAACCCCTTATAACTACAAAATCATACTAAATTATAAACAACGGTCACATGCTCTGCCAGGCCAATTATACTATACAGTATATACTACACTGTGCCTACGTGTGTGGGAAATCACCATATAAATAACTTTGAATCAGTCACAACACATGCTGTCACTTGTCTAGAAAGAATTACTGTCACTGGGATATACAAAAGAAAAACTGGACACATAACAAAAGGAAACGTAGCTTCTTCAGCTCTGCTGCTTGGAGAACAGCTACCTTTTTTTTTCCTTTGGAACTTAAAGAGATTGAAAGAAGATAACCCATTTCTCTTTCTTCTTGATCTGGTTCTGCATCAGAACTAAGAGCAAGTGGAAGGGGAGAAAACAAAACTTACACAGCCTTTACTGCTTTATTACTCCTGCTATGGACTCAGCAGTCTGAAAAGGTGCCTATAAACATTCTAGAAGCAAAAAGCAGTGCAGATGCAGGTTTTTTCCTTTCTCTACATTGCAGGGTTAATATCTGAAGAAGGATGATTTATTTTACATACGCAACGATGAAACTAGAGGATGAAGTCCATAGCACATACAAGCAGAGGTCTGAAATTACATCTGTTCATGAGACAGGGCTTAGAGTTTTACTTTTGCTTCTATTACAAGAAGACTACTTTTCAAAAATAACCAAAAAGTCTAGCAATAAGCTCTCTTATACTTGCAGTTACTTATTTACTAAGCTTTTAAATAACATGAGAAGATAAAGTGTTCATTTTCATAAGCATATTAGGAGTGGTTTCAGTTGCAGCTGAAAATTCAGTAAGCAGAATATTCAATGCAAAGAAAAAAAACAAAACAAAACAAAAAACAAACAAAACAAAAACCCCCACCCAAACAGCGCTGCTGGTTCACATCACTGAAAAATAAAATAAAAAAAAATAAAATAAAAATCAATGAAATGACCCGTTCTGTTTAATCACAGCCGCTAGGTGGCAAAGTTGGCCAAAGAACAATTATCAGTAACCATAATTTGCAACTTGACTTTCATCTTTCTTTTTGATTATAAAAGGGCTTATTAAAAACGCCACAGAAAACAGAAAAGCATAAAATAATAAAAGTCAGTAATCAGAAACCTATTTTATGACATTATCTGTAGATAATCTGTAGATAACTGTTTGATCCATCTATTAAAATTACTAAAATACTGAAAAGTAGAGGAAAAAAAAAAAGTAGAGAAATTACTGCATTAGATAATAATAGTACTGAATACATATTTTAAGTTTAGAATAGAATACCTATGAACACATACATTATCTTCTGACTTGACACCAGGCACAGTAATGCTACCTTTTGACTACAAGAGGACACAGTACTCCCGGTTTCTTAATAGCTGCTTTTCTTCAGTTCAAATCAGCACAGTAAAATTATCCATATGGTTCAATTCCAGCAAATACTTTAGAAAGGCAGCCAGTCTTTTAATCTTTTCTTGTAGTACTTCCTTCTCCTTAACCTTTTCTTGCTAATTCTTATTTTCGATCTTTATTTCAGCATAGCTGTTTCTTGAATAATGCTTCAATTCCAAGCTGCCTACTATATCCACTTACACAACCCTATGTACTCGAATTAGTGGTGCCTGCAATGAAGGTAACACTGACATGAAATAGACTACACATTAGTTGATCCACAAACTCTGCAGATAATACTGCAGAGCAAACCCTACTGACACATGGTGAAGGAAGGAGATTGGAAGAGTTTTCCTGTCCCACAGTGTCCATAGAACTACTAAGCCATCACTTAATAAAAATCTACTGACATTATTAGCATCTCTCTCTTCCAAAAAAGAGTAAAAATTATGGATAAGGAACATGAAGTGCCCAAAGAGTGCACAAGGGAAAGCAGGATCCTGGCTTGTTTTCTTATGTTACATGAAACAAATCTGGCTAGGCTCCAAGCAGAAATATGGAGAACTCCGTGGTCAAGGGCTTCTGACTTGACTAAACAACCTACCCAGTCAGAAAACTATAAACTTACTACATTGAGTGGGTGTGCTAATGGTAAGCTTTTGTCATACCCAGCTCAAGCAAGCTCTTTAAAAGCCACTGCAGCTACAGCATCATATTGTCAAGAGAGGGAGACTGAAGGGAAGGAGTGAGAGCATCAAAGGCAAGCCAACCGCTGCAGACACTAAATGCTTGACAGATTTGATCATTCTTTACAGTAATGTGGGAAAAACTAATGCTGAGTATCAACACTATTTAGTTTGCATTTTCTTTTAAGTGAAAGTCAACAAAAAATTCTGAGTCCCACTCAGAATGAAGAGGAAAGAAAACAGAATAAACCAGACTGAGAACAAGTCATTCCAAAGCAATGTGCACTAAGCATTTGGAAAGTTACCAGCTACACGCAGTAGATGTGGAATGTATTTCTGCCCAGTAGCATCCACTCCATTCCTAGATATGTGTCATTTAACATGCCAGTAAACCACTAATCACAGTGATGCAGCTATAAAATCTATGAGCTGCTGTGTCACAGAAGAGGTTAAAATAAACAGCCAGAACCACAGAGTTTGAGTCCTACCTTGACCCCACCTCAAACCAAGCTTTTAACCAGAACTGCTACAACTTTCTGACCAAAGGATGGGAAGTAGGGAATAGAGATGGAGAAACAAAAGAAAAGCAACCTGCTGAGCACATCTGAGCAGTGCAGCTCCTGGTGCACACGAGAGAGAAAGGTACTCTCACAGCTGGCTACATTTGATTTTCAGCCCCCCAAAAGCAGAAGTCTGCTGACAAGTCACTTGGAAGCAGCTTACAATGATGTTCACAGTGAGGGCTCAGTTCCTGGCTCTCAGAAGGGCTTCAAACGACTCATACATAGCACCTGGGGGGGGAGAGGGGGGAAGGGAAGAGTTCACCACGTATTTCCAACAGGATGTAATTTTGAAAATCTTATTCATCATGGAAAATCCTCTTTCCCAGAGAAACACAGCTTTATCAAAACAGACATGGACACACTGGAGTGAGCCTGGCCAAGGGCCATGAAGGTGGTAAAGATATTGGAGCATCTGGCACAAGAGACATAAAGCTGGTCACGTTCAGCTTGGAAAATAGGAGGTTTGGGGAGATCTTATCCGTATGCATAAATACCCAAAAGGAAATCAAAGAACCAGACTACTTATTGATTCCCAATGGTAGGACAAGAGGCAATGGGCACAAACTGAAATACAGACAATTCCAATTCAGTATAAGGTAACTGTTTTTCATAGGGTGGTCAAGCACTGTAACAGGTTGATCAGACAGTCTATGCAGTCTCCATGCTTGGAGATACTCAAAATCCTACTGGACATGGCCCTGAGCAACCAGCTCTAGCTGAGCCTGCAGTAAGCAGGCAGTTGGACTCTTCTCAGTGGTGTTTTTGCACCTCCACCATTCTGTGATTCTACAAACACTAAACATGTAAAATTCCACAGAATTTTTCCCATATTTAACTTGCAATGATCTTACCGCTTATAGAAAGAACTTACTATCTCCATTCCTTATACTACATAATGCTCAGCATTTAGAAAACAGTGAAGTAATGCTCTACTACTTATGTATTTTAAATAATAAGCAAGGGCTTAACCAGTTTAATTTTTATTGAAGTTTGTTTCTAAATCTTTCCTTATTAGTAACTGAAGAAGAAATATATTTAAAAGGTAATTACAAGACGTTTTACAACTGTTTTGTCAAGCTTTTATAGCTATTAAGACAATGCTGGAAAATTTTAAGAATGTGCTGCTATGATAAAGTAAACATAAATCACAACATTAAAGAATAAAAAAAATTAAATAAAAAATAAAACCATAACAAAACTTTCCTGTTACAGTAGTTCTGGTATCTTCTGAAGCCTTCTTCAAGTATTCCCTCCATAGTTACCCAACTTGTTGCACTGAACTCAGTGAAATTCCCTGATAGTTCTTTCTTATAAAACAAAATAAATAAACAAAGAACAAAACATATGTCCCAGCTTATTTCAAACAAACTTTTTCTAGGAAAACAAACAGAACTTAGTATGACAAAAGCAGCTGGTGCACTACAAAGCAGATATTCTGCAGGTGATGGGTAATATTTCACTATTTCCAACCAAACAGAAGTAAGCAAATAATAGCCCTGTAGACTGGCTCTCTGATAAAATAAAACTTGTTTTTCCCTTTGTGTATTGGTCTCATTTGTCAGTTCTGATACTATTTGACTGAGGGGAAAATCTCACTAAATATTAGTTTCCTACAGTTTTGCATATTTATGCAAAAACGTAGACAAAAAGCAGACAAGTAAAAAGAAACTGTAGCTTCCACAGGAAACACTGAAAGATAAAAACCACCTCCATTACACAAAAGTCACAAAGGACCTCAATTTCAAGACAAAATGCCTTAGAAATTAAGGCTGAATAGAACTGAATAGATTTTTAAAAGAGCAAAATAAATCTTGTTTTATTAGTAAAATTTCAGCAACTTCATTAAAGTCATTTAAAACATTCTTCTCCAACCTGACCCAAGACCCAGAAAGGATGTCTGCATTATGCAATGGGAAGTGATACAAGCCACATGTTACTACCAGTTGTGTGGCACCCTCTGGGCTTTGTGGTCTCCCTGGGGGTGATGATTGACCGACCCCTGGCTCCATGATCACCCACCATGTGCGAAGAACAGAAAATCCCAAGAGCCCGTAAGCTCCAAGGCTAGGGCTGTGGAGTAGGAGGTGAAAAGAGACAGGTACATCTCTGCCACACATCAGACTCTACCAAATCAAAGACTCTTCTCAAATCTGCATTTTCCAAAGAAAACCCAGAACCAGTAGGCCCCAAGCTTGCATCCTATCAAACACACACAACAAAACCAAGAGAGCAACACGGATGTCATGAAAACGTCACAAAGGCTGTGCCGAGTACACTTGCCTGGGGGTTGTTCCCACATTCCTGCCCCATGAGAACATTGTTACAGAAGTTCAGGAAATTTCATTGTGCTTTTACAGTTCAGGAGACTCTAGTCTTGGATGTGCAAAGACACAAGAGCACCACAGAATATTAGGATAAGATATTAATCCCATATTAACTTTTTCCTTGGCATTATTGTTCTCTAGCATCTAATACTATTCCTTAAACATTTCTTTTTAGCCCTGAAGTCTTTTAGGACAAATACAGCTATGGGGGCTGTTTGCTTACACAGTCTTGTTAACAAATGCACAGCATTTTGAAAGAAAAGTTGGTTTCTGTTCCTTTTGTGAACTCGTGTTAGTTATGGAAATCCTAGTGACTTATTCTGCAGTACTTCAATTCTGTTCAATACATTCTTTTATCAGAATGCTGCAAAAAGATCCTGTTTAGTTTCAGCTCTATAGACCTTGTTGTGAGCCAAGTAATCAGTGCTGAAGAATTCTGGGCCAACCATTTAAGCCTGAATGCAGGGGATAATTCTGCAGGACCTAGTAAGCAGGATGTGGGCATCTCTGCAGCATTTCTAGTATGTTGAACCTCTCTAACTTAAATAATTTTAGAGCAAACAAATTGGGGAAAGTGTTCCGAGTTCTGTTCACGTACTTCATTCCCATATACTTCAATAGTGTGCTTTCCTGGTTCCTTCACATATTATTTCCACACATTGGCAAGACCTTTGCAATCATAAAGGAGAAAAAAGAACAGAAGTAAAGGTTTGAGTTGCAAATCTGTAACCTCAACATATTGACAATTTAATCTGCTCAGTTTGAACTTTAAATTGACAATAGGCCATTGTTCTTTATACTTCTGCCTCCTGTTAAACAGGAATAACGGTTAACTTACAGTCACTACGCATACATTATACTACTACATTACAATACCAGGTATTAATGCCATAAGTTCAGGAGTATCTCTGCTGCAGCATTGACATACATAAATGAAGGGCCAGAGATTTTCCACACAAAGAATTTTACAATCTCCCCATTTTTTTCTTAAACCAGTATGAAAAGTTGCTTCCTCTCTCTTCTTCCATCTTTGTTATGTTACCCATTTGTAAAAACCATGCCTCAGTAATCTCAATGCAGTCTAAAAGTAACCAAGGTACAATCTTTAGATTCTTCCCACAGGTATATTTCTACTTCTGCAACAGATTAATACCTACAATAACTCTCTAGTGGGAGAGTAACAATGTTCTCTCTGTAACAATGTTACTTCTGTAACAATGGTCTCATGGGGTAGGTTGTTCCCACAATCCCCATAGACCTCACTGGAGCCTCTGGTGGATAATGATTTGGGGGACCAGAAAAAAAGAGAGGGAGAGAGAAGGATACCCTGCTGCTGGTGACCTATGAGGAAGTTTAAGGGACAACTGGGTTCAGAGGAGAATGAAAGAAGCAGTGCTTGGTGCACAGCAGCACACAGCAGTGAAGTCTGGCTTCACAGTGGAGCACAGTAACCTGGGCAACTAGGACAGAAACAGATATTCTTTTCCCTATTATTTATTTTAAATAAAGACTTCAAAATATTTCTCCCCATTTTATTTTAGGCACTTCCAAAGCAACTCAAACTGAGCACCTTGGATCTCTTCAGTGCCCAAAAAAGGCTGCAGCATGTGAATGAACAAGAATTTCCAGATGGCACGTCTCGTGTACTTGAATAAGACATCCCTGGGGTATTAAGTAATGAAATTTCTACTTCCTCCAACTACTTCTTGCCTGGAAGAATTCAGATGGCACCAAAGTATTCTACTGGAAATGAAACCATTTTAAACCTTACAGTCCTGCTTCACCTGAAACCTGATGTGGTGTCAGGAAGCCCTCGTCCCCTGAGACAGACTGCATACATGGGAACTTCAGTCTGACTACTCTTGGCATCTCTCATACATTGTTTTGATAACAAAGCGATCAGAAATTCAAACCAACTGAAATAAGCAGCGGAACAGGGACTCCAGGTTTCATAGCCACATAACACCCATATGATAAAGAATACAGTGCGCTATTGTGAAATGAAGCATGTCACAGCTATACATTTTTTTGCCTAGAGGCTAATTAAGCAAAAAAAGTGTTACTAGCTGCAAACAGAAGTATGATACAGAAAACAAACTATAGTGCTATGTCCTGTGAAAACCTCTACATTCCCCTGTAAATGCCAGTTTAAATCCCGTAACAATGATGACACTAGACATGAAATAATTACTCAGAGAAGGAATGAGAGGAAACAACTGAAAGATAACAGAAGTCAAAAGATACCCTGCAAGAAAACAATTCTTGGACTGTCACAGATTAAGAAAGTAAACTGGGTTCCAGTGAAAAGAAAAAATCAGATTGTTACATGGACATGAACAGTTCAAGAAAAACAATATTAAGAACCCAAACCTTTCATTTGATCTTTATTGAAATGTTTGGTTTCTGTATTCTTAAGCTACGTTGGTTTTTCTTTTCCCCAAGGTCAGACTTAAAAACAAAAACATTGTTTCAAAGTCAGAACTTAAACTCCCTTTCATCAACTTTAGTAATTTAGAATGCAGATTAATATCCTGCAGGGCCCTGCTGGCAGCCAGCCCAATGCTTTTCCACTGCCCACTGCCTCTTCCCCAAGGTAAGGCTGGGAATCAGCATCACTCACAGGTGAACAGAGGGCCCATGCTGTACCCTCCAGCAGCTTCCCTGCATGGGAAGTGACAAGATTGCTGGGGATGGGAGACATCTCCCAGTGCAGTCCCAGGCACTGCTTTGCCCCTGTTGAAGTCTGCAGGAAGCGCTCTAGAACTCAAATATGCTCCTGGTGCGGATGGCTCAGTTTACCTCACTTCAAATTATCCATGGAAGATGGCCTAAGAATGTCTATTATCAACCTATTCAACACCACCACTGAGTTTGGTCATGAACGGTTAACAGAGGCCAGCATACCTTTTCACACTACTAGGGTATACACAACTGCTGAGAATACAGACCTGGTGTCTCAATCTCATCTTTGTTAAAGTCAAAAGAGAACAAATCTTTATGCAAAAGGATGTGACTATATCCCCTCCAGTCTCTCACCTACTCTTCACAATGCATAAAATTCTTAACTGCTGCTAATTCAGGAGTGTCTACCGTTACTTGAGGATAATCTCTTCCATAAATGTATGCTATAGCTCTTTTAAAAAGCAAGACAGTATTTCTGCTCCTTTGATCACTCTTTTACCGGGTCACCATAAGCAGTTAAATAAGTCTTGCTTTTTAGGACTTCTCTTACAAAATAGATTATTGTCAGGTTTAGTCTTGCCAGAATTTCCTTCAAACATTGGAGAGGGCAAAAGTTAGGTATCGCTTAACTGCATGGAATACTTCATCTATTTTAGAAATAGGACTAAAAGCAAAATAGGACTATAGCACAAAAATAACTTTCCATGCCCATCCTTCTACCCTCGCTGTTTTTCCACATCGGATTCAAAGCAGTTTACCTCACCTACAAAATCGTTGATTTAGACCACATCTGTATATTGCTTTAGTTATGATAGAGGGAATAATTATATTAACAAAGAGTGCTGCTGGATGTAGACTGATTGTAGATGTGTTTCTGCATAGCATCAGGTATACTAAGTCTTAACACCTGGTAACAGGCTAAACACCACTGTCATGCACCAAATGCTTAGCCCTGCCAAGCTACCAACTTGGTCTCATTCACTGAATGAAATTATTCAGAATGATTTACCCCAAATTCTCTTTGTTCATGGTCAAAGACACAAGAAAGTCTGTACATTTTATGCTTAGCCAGGCTCTTCAGCTTGTCCATAATGTGCCACCAGTACTCAAGAAGTTACTTAAGCTTATTTTTGAGACATCAGACATTAACATGAAAAGACATTTCTCATCACAGTCCTGCATCTTAGAATAACCAAGAACATTCCTTGCCATCAATGACTCATGGAGATGGGTATGTCTTACACTGTTCACAGATGCCACGGTGCTGGCATTGCATTCATCATAAGGACAGCAACCTTCCTGCACTGCAACAACTTTCAAACTCACTGACAGACTTTTTAGTACCCAGCTACCTTGGTCAAAGGATAGAAAGAACAGGCTCACAATTACAGTTACAATCCTGAGGCATTTTTTTTCCTTTTCTCCTTTCTCCTTCAGATGGCATGGGGCTTTTTTTCGCACCAAGGGAAATAATAGCTGCAATTAACCATATTCACAATATAGGAAATTGTTTAATACAGCTGCTGCCACACACACAATAGTCACAGAATGGTTTTGGCAAATAAGGGAAGAGGCAGTTTTCTCTGGGATGAAGAAACTAGTTCTCAAACACATTTATGGACTTACTGTTTGAATTTATATTGTGCTCCAGCAAACGGTGTAGATTTAACTGTCACCAGGAACCTCAACAGTATACTCATGATTTCTGTTAAAATAGGATGATACAAGTTTGTTTCGTGCAAGTTTGGTTTGTTTTGAGTGCTGCACCTTAGACAACAAATTGTAAAAACTGAGCAACAGTAGGGATCTTAAAGTTAGCCCAAAGTGGCTCCTGAATTCTGGAAGAAAACAAGTAAGGATATCTTGCATTTTCCTTTTTTTTTTTTTATTTTTAAGTTATACTTCTATTTTCCATTATCTTTCCTTAAAAGAAAAAAATAGATATATAATCCTAGCTTAATTTTGTCTACTTTTCAGCATCTACTATGTGTGCTTAGGTATTATTTGTAATACCTCATAATTTTCATTGCTCTGAATTGTGTGAAGCACTTCAAAGAACTCAAACAGAGCAAAGCACATGTTACAAAGAGATTACAACGTCATTTTTAGAAAAATCATAAAATGGAAAACAAACAACATGTGCTAACAGAAGACAGGTATTAGTAAAATCAGCCCTAACTCTATCACTATCAATAGATAAAACACTTAAGCTGACAAACCAGTAGAAAGGCTGTTTATTTAATATTCCCAGCATGCTGTGCCAAGAAAAAAAAAAAACCTTATGGATTTAGATCTACAACCATTTTCAGCTATGAAGCAATAAACACATAATTTCAGGAGCAGCTTCGTTCTACTTTGAAGTCTTCAGCTGAGAAATTTCACTTCTAGAAATACAAATAATCACAGTAAGCTTGCCACATCTGGTTTTCTACTGAAACAAACGTAAAAGGAACCCACCTCCACAGTTAATCATAAAGCACTACCACATCAAGTACCAAATGTATCTTAAAAACTAATTACTGTGTATTTGTAGCAGCTGCAATATTTGTCAGTAAAAACTGACCTAAAACCCACAAATGATGCAGGCATGACTTTGTGATTTTGCTCTTTTTTAAGGAAAAAATAAAAGAAAAAATAAATGGCTATTTCCATTCTATCTTGCAACTAGATACTAGACAAATCCCCCAGAAATAGCACCAACAAGCTCTTCCTCCTCTTCTTCCCCTATAGTGAAATCTTGCAGTCCTACTCCAACTTCCTGACAATACACTTAGGGTTTTTATAAGCAAGTACAGGTCATCACAACTAAAGAAGCTAGGAATGTCTCACTTTTGCTGAAGAGAGACCAAGACAGTTAGAAAGCTAGAAATGAAGCAGTCTTCTATTGGGTATAAAAGAAATCTCTGTAAGAAGTAGTCTTGTACATAAACTATACTGACCATGCTTTTGACAAAAATTTTAATGAATTTTTTGTGGAAACATCTATAAACTCTAACAAGTCACTTAAGAGCCAAAACAGTCTTTATTGTAGCCTTAACCAATAAGAAATAAATGACAAATGCTTCATCTGTAATACCTGTAATAAAAAGATTATCCAGTTGCTAAATAACTACAAAAACCTAAACCTATACTTCAAAATTATCAAGACATGCCTGACATAACAACAACATACATTCCAATCAATAACTAAAACTTATTTATGCCAACATGGTGCAAATAACATTTCTTGCTCAAGGACACATAAAACATTACTTCGTAATAAAATGTGACTTCTATTGGTTACTATGATTTGTTTTAGATATCAGCGATACTAAGAAAGAAGTCAACCTGGACTTGAAAAATAAAACCTTGTCTTTTTAGGATCTCTGAATTACATTTTTTATGATACACAATAAGCATGACCTAATTTAAACCTTCCTTAAAAAAAGGAAAAAAAGAAAACCAAGACTGCTATGCTCTGACCTTTATAGCCAGCATTTTGTTTGAAGGACCAAAATATGGTGCAGAGTCCCACTCATGAAGTAAAAACAGATTCTGTGCCTATGTGGTCATGCATGCCTACCTTCAATGCCATCCACATGGGCAAACATTTTAAGACAATGACTGATTTTGTAAACAGCCCAAACCATAAACACAGCACAGCAGTCTTAATAGTGTCCTTTAAAATGCAACAACTTAAAATGAAGAAATTAATATATATTGATGTTTCCAGGTGTCAGATTCTCAGTGCATCTTGACTGACTAGGCACAACTCTCTAGATTAATCATTTTCCATTTTCATTAGCTCACACACAACAGTAACAACAAAAAGAGCAAATGAATCAGAGCAAAAACATTCCACCCTCCATTTTAATTTTGACTATTACAGGAACAGCAGTGTCAGACAGCTTTTCTCAATGCCATAGTGTCTTGGGTGATTTAGTTTTCACTTAAGCAGACTAAGCAAGATTTCAATATGAAGAATTATGCTGAAATGTGCATATACTTTACTGTTAGAGAGTCTGCCATACAGTATTGTCTCTAATGGCATTTATCCTCTCCTTTCTAAATATTGATAAGTATTACAACTGTGAAAATCCACATTATTAGAATGTGAGAGAAACCAAACCCATAATCCTTAGAGATTGCGACAGAAGGCTTCTGCTCTCACTGCAAAGCATGTATGTGAAATACAAACCCTGTAAGTTCCATTTGTACACCTGTTGGAAAGTGTGCAATGCAGAAGCCAGTTCCTACATGATAAGCCTACCTCTCCCTCAAAGAATCAAGAATCATGTTTTGCACACACACCTATGTGATCAAATGTTTCTTCAAGGTGCAACAATGGCATTTTCTTTTCTAAACAAAGCCATGAGACCCAAACCAAAAGTTTCATTTTAAGATCAGTCACAAGAACAAACAGAAAGAGAAGTGCCAAGAAAAAAAAAAAAAACAGAAAGAAAAAAAAACACGAATATCTCCTGATTCAGCTGCTCAGATGGGAGGTATATGTGCATTTAGCACATATAACAGGCATATGTGCTATTCCACTTCAGCGCTGCAAATCACAGTAAGAAGAAATCCAATTCACCGCATTTAACTCCATATATTTATTATGCAAATGCCTTGAAAAATTTAAAACAAGGTGAAGTGTGAGGTGTGAGGCAATCAGCTAGGCCAAAGAAGAATTTTCATTTAACTTATACCAAGCTTAGCTCTGAACACTAAACAACAATCAATGCAGTTACACTAACATATAAATACTGCATAATACATAAAACGGCAGAGGGAACCAGATGTTTGCAAAGGTTAATCTTGCGTTTCCAAAGAGCACACATAATTACCCCACAACCCCTCCTAAGCGAACAGAGAATTTCTCTTTATTCCTCATAGTGGCAGTTAAATAATATTAAAGAGCATTTCACATCTCAAAAGGCACTATCATTAAATTTCCTGCCTCAAAATGAGTTCTGCTTTATGACTCAAAGTCTCTCCCTTGAAGCAACTCTACCAAAGCCATATACAGATGCACCCTGATAGTAATTTTCCCATCTTAGAGACAGATCTGCAGAGCAAGTGCTTGACAAAGCTTCAGGACATAACTGGAATAATCTAAACACTGCACTATTTATTTCTGAAACATTGCAGGGAAAGGGGAAAGAGGATTTTGGAACCTCTCTTGGGTGGCAAAACTCGGGAGCAAACAAAATCCCCATGAAACTCGCTTTACTTGCACAGAATGTGTTGCTGGGGAGCACACCAGTGCTGGTGTGACCAGGTGCTGTGACAGCCCATCACAATGGCACAACCTGGTTCTTGCTCCCCAGCACAAAACCCCTGAGGGGCTGGATAACTCAAGAAGGGAGGCAAAGAGTCACCAGGCTCCTGCGGCACAGACACCTCCTGAAGCCTCAGATGCAGGGCAAGCTTCGTTATTTTTATGCTGCGTGGGCATCTCTATTGTTAAGTGTGATTAAAATAAATCAAGTATAAGATACTACTAAACTAAGTTAGGTGGCACGGAACTAATCACTGAACATTTGGCATGGGATGTCAGTATCCTTGCTAATCTGCTTTCGTTCTGGATACAACTATTCTGCATGAAAAATAACCCAACCTTCACCTCAGAATAAGACAAGATCATTTTGTTCACCAAGGCTTAGGCCTTGTCATCCTTAGAGTATTTCTTGATAATTTAATTTTTGAATTCTGATACTTTATTTAATTTTTTTCTAGGTTCCAAATCCAGCAAGGACAACTACAGCACAAAAGCGTTACTAGCATTACACATTACCCCAGAGTGGTTTTGTTTCAGGCTGGCAGAAGGATGAAGGTTGGAGGCCAGGACACCCATGCTCCAGGTTATTCACACTCAGCAGTCCCAGTGGCTGCTGCCTTCAGGAACTGCTACAGCTGAAAATAACAACTGCAGATTGCAAAACCAGCCTCTCAGGCTGGCACAGTGGCAGTGAGACCTGAGGTCCCTGCCCTCAGAGGTTGTGGGTGCCTTGCATACACCCATCCTCAGTTAGGGAGTGTGCTACGGCAGGAAAAACAATGCTGCCGAACAGTGAGTCAACACAGTTATTTTCTTCTAACATGAAGCTTTTGAAGAAACCTGCATCTGCAGAATTCATTAAACTAATTTTGCAACTACTTTCTGCCCCTTGTAGCCAACAGTTGGTGGTAGAAAGCATTAATTAGCATGTCACATTACTCTATCTGCCATTAGAGAATATCGATTGCAAGTTAACTATTACATGGAGTACTGCAAAAAATCTAAATGACACTTTATACACAGCAGCTCTCTGCACACCATAGCAACAGGGAGAGATGAAAGTAAAATGGTCTGGTTTCTATAGCAACTATCACACAGACCATCTGTAATCAAAAGGAATACTAGCAAGGGAAACAAAATGGGTGATTCTGCATATTGGAAGGCTATTCATGCATTTAAAATATTTTGCTCCTTAATGTTCAACTCTAGTGTTAAAATGTTACTTAAGCGCAAGAAATCGATGTAAGCTTCTGAAAAAGCTTTTTTATTTAATAGAATATTAAATTAAGTTCACCAGCTCTATCTCCCAACAACAAAAGAAACCTTTATAAAAAAAGCATGCTTTCTCAGATAGCAAACATACATGACCCTCAAGATCCACAATCCATGTGCTCATCACATATATGGCTACTATTTTATTCTGAAACTCAAATACTGTAAGAGGGCTACTACCATAATACTTCTTACTATCTACTACACAGAACCGCTTTTAGAAAGACACAGTTTTAGAAAAACATTTGAACACCCTGCTTCTAAAACAAAAAAGTTTATCCAGCTTCTGAAACAAAAACAAACAAACAAACAAGTGAGGATATGAAAAACCCTGAACTCCTGCATAACCATCTGTGTCATGCAATTCGTGCTCTGAATAGAGCAATATTATATTAAAGGCACACCGCACATCAATGTAAGGTAAATTCAGAGTTAGCAGTGCAAGGCACTCTCTTCTCTACCTTTGAGCATTCTAAATCCTGAGCAAATAAAAGGGACCATTATATCTAAATGGTGAAATACTTATGTACTAAATGAAAATTTTGGTGATAATTAACTGGCTATAAATAGACATTTAATAAATTACAGAACCAGTAACCAGACAGCAAAAAATATCATCAACATCAGTCCATTTCTTTTGAACTGGATGATGCTGATTTGCAGAACATTGGCCACTCACATGCTGAAGGCAGGCATTACAGCACCCTGGCTTGTGCATAGCAGAAAGGAGGCAATCTAGATTAATCACAAAACCACTTCTCTTTTCAGGATAGGGAAGGGGCACTAAGGAACTACCATGGTGGATCTATACTGTCAGAAGTTTATTCTTCACTAGAGCTTGCATGACATCTACTTAAAGCCACTTCTTCACCATGAGTATGGGCTAACCACACAGATGCTGAGCCTACTACCAGAACGGTCAGTATGTCCCCATCTCACTTCCCTTGGACAAGGCAGCAGGATGACTGGAAAGCAGCACTGACGACTGCTCCAGCACACACTATCCTCCTCTGCTCTGCCTCAGGTACTAAGATGAGAAGGAACAGACCCGCTGGACAAGATGTCACCTGAGAGCAAACAGGTATAGCCAAATATCCACCAAGTCTGCAAATCTACTCCCTGCCTGTATCTAAACAGCACTGGAAAAAGTACACTGGAAAGAAGAATTGCTGTGGCAGTGGCTGTATATTCCCTGCCATTACCTTTTCCACTCTTTGAACACAGAAGAGAACAGCATATCTAGGGGGCTTCAGGTCCCAGTCCATCTTGGTCCTTCAGGTGGCACAAAAGCTACTACACAAATGATCAGTGTCTGGTATTCTCATGTCATGTGAGAAAGAAACATGGTCTAACCCAGACAGAAAGTGCAATAGGAATAAAACAACTGAAAGTGACATTTCAATCACTGAGATATTTTTATTTTGACAGGAAACCCTATGCATTGGCACTCAAAGCAGACGTTACTTGACTAAGCGTAGTTATAAGAGTTCAAAATGAGTCTTGTAAGAGTCAATCCAGTGTTAACAAGTGCCTTTCACGTTGCAGACTTCCAAAATCCATTTTGTAAAGATGTCTTTATGTGTTTAGATTCAAGAGTAATCTCAGCACTCAAGCAATCCTAACTTAGACCTATAATTATCCTGAAAAATAACCAACAGCTGTAGTCAGTGTATACTCTTCTTTCACAAATTTAGGCAAAATTAAATAGATCTAAAGCGTTGTTTTCATAATTCTACACACAAACCCATTTGGCGAGTTTATCACACTATTGATATCAGTGAACAATGAAATAAATGTAAAGATGCTATACATCCTTCCTGATAATATATGTGTACGTAACAGCTTTCAAAATCATAGAATCATAGAATAGTTAGGGTTGGAAAGGACCTTAAGATCAT
>JBAFWW010064266.1:0-17721 GCA_036873685.1 Agapornis canus | reverse complement strand
AAAAAAAAAATAAAAAAAAACATACTCAATGATTTTTTCTCATATGGTGTGGGGGGGGGGGGAAGGGGGAAGGGGGGAGGGAGGTTGGATGGGATTAACACTATCATTGACATATTTGTGTTTCAAGTGTTTAGTATTAATAGTAGTGTGAATGCATTAATATCAGTAAAGTTACTCTGGATTCATAATATATTTCCAAAAGGAGATTTGGCTTATTCATCTCAGCCTTTAAGCTCTCCTTAATTCCTAGTACACCATGGTTTTTACCATAGATGTCTGAGAAATACACAACATAGTTAAACAGTGGGGAAGGTAAATACCTACAGCAATAAACCTCTGACTATGACAAATAAATTTATATAACATTTAAAGTTCCTAGTCTAGTTCAGACTGCTCTTATAGCTTCTCTGTGGTTTACAGCTGCATAAAGGAACCATTAAGGCCTATTCAGTAAATTCTCATACACCTCCCAAACAGATTAGGTTTCTTTATATATTTTACATGGCTGTAAAAAAAATAAATAAAGAGGGGTATTAAACCACAATAAATGACATCAAAGTAAAGCTACAGTTCTGATTTAAGCCCTTGTCAACTCAGGAAGTTCAAAGTGAATTTTCTGCCCTGCCTGGGAGATGGTGCTATTCTCCCTGGAACAATAGCAACAGGCGCATTGATTTCAATGGCAGAGTAACCAGATTCCTTCCCTTGTCTAATTGTGCTCAAGTACAGCTGCACAGGTACAATGTCATGTGTGGAAATGTTGTACCTGTGCATTTGATATTCTGAACTTAGCAAGGGCTTGCTTAGTGATGGTGAATATTAGGTTTTACTGGTATATGCAAGCCTGGGGCAAAAAAGCTTCCATAAATCTCTAATATCCCAATTTTGAATGATTTGAACAGTTTTGAATTATTTGCTTAGAGTAAATCTCAGCACACATATATGGGGAAGAAGATATTCTGATCAAGGAAGGTGTGCATGCAGTGAATGCAATTTGGGTTTGATACTATATGAGACCTGGGTGACTGACTCCCATGTTCAGTCTTAGTTTCCCCATTCTTGCCCTCACATCAAGGCTCCTACTGAGGCATTCAGACCCCACCAGTTGAGAAACCTGGCAGACAGCTCTGCTGGTCCCGACATTGGTAGCTGCCTCAACTTGACTACAAAGTAACTCCCTGACCCCTTTGGCTGGAGGCCTGGAATGACTTGGGTGTCTCCAACTGGGCTCGTCCCACTTGGCAGCATCATCTTCCCTTGCCAGACCCCCAGGCTGGCGCTATATTGTTAGTGCTAAAGTCTGTGCCAGCAGACAAAGCATTTCACTACATGATCTCAGAACGTGAGGCACTGGAAAGGAGACACAGACAACAAAAGAAATGCAGTATCTTGGTAAAATACAGCAGATGGGAGAAAATATCCACTGGAGGAAGAGGAAATAACCCAGAGCCAGACACTGTAAAGAGCAAATTGTCAGGGAATTTAAACACTCTGTCTGCATGTGAGTGCACACACACACACCCCCCCCCAAGTGCCTTTGTATTCATTTACACTATCCCCAGGAAAGGGATGTTTAAAAGGAACATATTCTGGATATATCCATATCCTTTGAATATTGTTCTTTGTCAAGTAAAACAGCTGAAGGAAGAAAATTATAGACTTTTAATTACTTTCCAAGAGGAAATCTTTTTCTTTTTTTTTTTTTTTCATACGTGAAAACAGGGTTGTGTGGGAGTTCCAAATACACTTAGCCTAATAATGTGAATGAAAATGAATGCAAGGTTTGCAAAGTTCTTCATCAGCAGGAAATTATAACTTGGATGGGTTATGAAAATAAAGAAGAGGAGCACTGAAATCACCATAGTTAATTACTATCAATTCTTCCACCTAATAATCCTGTGTATTATAATGGACAGCTTACTTAATATTAGAAACTTTTCTTGTCTACATAAACACTGGTTTGTGACCTAAACCTTGAGTTTACATATACATACATACAGCAGAAAGCATAAGTGATTGCACATGGTACACAATGATTGAAGTAGATATTCATAAAGAAAATTAGGTACGTCATGTGGGACTTACTGCAGTCCTCAAAACCCCAATTCATTTTTCTTGCCTACCCCTGGAGATGATTAATCTTCATTTATATTTCAGTAAATGGTTTAAGGTTTCACCAAGAACTGTAGGTTCTACCTTTGGCTTTGTATAGAAATACCTCACTCTTAAAATCCAAGCTACATCATTCTTGAGACCTTTTAGCATAGCCTGCAAGGGCTTTCTCTCTCTCTGTCCTCACAGAGGGAACTTCTTTAGATAACTACTGTTTTATGTTTTTACAGCATAACTGCTGCATCTGCTTCTGCAAGCTGTCCTGTTATGGCATGATTGCCAACATCCTCCAAAGCATGGCCAAATAAATGGTTCATGCCCTGTCCTGGCTCTGTTCTGTGTGGTCCTGAAGCACTAACCCCAAGAGTGGGGTGCAATCCAGTTTTAAGGAATATGAACCATATCCCTCACCAAAGTCCAAGCAGGCTTTCCGGGTTACTCAGGCACTTGAGGGCACAAGGACATTCAACTGAAGCCATTCTACTTTGCATCTAGGAGTTAAACCATCATTTAGCCACATGGAAGGAACAGTGCCCCAGAAGTTTACTCAGGATTCCTAAGTGAGAATAAAGTTTTAATTTCTGGTACTTTATAGATATTTATGCTTCTTCTAAACTTGACTGAAGAGGTTACAAGGTTCAGTCTCTCAGCTGACAGTTGAGGTACTTGAAGTAAAAGCAGCTAAACCCACTGAGGTAATGCAGCCAAAGCACCAACCCCACTGCAAATTCTGTTATACTAAACTCCTGCTGGTAGAACAAGTTGGGAAATTAGACTGTCATACACATTCACAGTGTGAGTTAAGAGGTCCAGTGTGTCTGGACAGAGATCTTAAGTCCAAATTCCAATTCCAAATATTATATGCTGTGTATGAGGGCAGAGGGCATGTCTTGAAGAGAAGATAAAGTGTTAATGAAGTTTTCCAGAAGGTCACCTACTATATGAAGATCAATATGTCTGATTTATTAACCAAACATACACACTTATTTTTAAGAGTTTTCTTATATCTATATATCAAATTGATAGAAGGGCTTATGCAGAGAGAGATTAGCCTGAAAAAATAAATTAGAAAGAAAATGTCTGCAACTAAAAGCATAGGAGCCAAATGCAGAAAGATTGAAAAACAAACACTACAGATATGTGGCACAGATTAGGCTGTGTTATGCAGACTTTTCCCGGACAGTTACAAAAATAAAGTCCATCCATCTGTCAAAACATCTGCTCTGCGTATGAAAATTAAAAGAGAATTTAGGTGGAGTTTATGAGTTTCCAGTAATTATCTCTCTTCCAGAAACCTGGAATTTACAATCGTCAATCTGGATTACTGTTGCAGCAAAGAGTTTTTAATGACATCTTTTTAAGTGGAAGTTTGAGGGTAAGTCCCCATGACCAACTAATATCCAGATTTTTCTCCTTAAATTAAAAAATCGGTTTCTTTTTTTTTTTTTTTTTAACCAACATTTATGACCATCCTGCTTCTCAGCTATTACAGCAATGCAAATGGCCAGGTTATGCAGGGCCGTAAGTAGAAGGCTAAATAATCCATTACAGTATTATTAGCTTCAACAGTTTTCTGCTGATTTAATCCAGATAAGGATCAGACCCTGTAATACATTCTTCCTTTATTTCAGCCTTTCCACATAGCCAAGTGATTAAAATATCACAAGGTTTTGTCTAAACTGGATGGACAAGGGGATTTAAAGCTATCATCTAACAGCTGGACAAACAAAATAAATACGTGTTTTGTCTTTCGAATCAAAATGGACATTTTCTGTATAAAGTCCCATGAATGAGTTTAATTAATATATTTACCTTGTTTTTTTTTTTTCTCCTTCTGTCCAATTAATTGAGTTCTCAAATGACAAGGTCAGGGATATTCATGGAGAACAAGTAATCCCTGACATTGCTGCTGTCATTCACATTTATCACACTGCTGAAAGATGCTCCGGATTTACCAGGGAGCTCTTAAACTTCTCTTCTTTGCTAGTGGGCTACTATCAGTTCAGGCTGTACTGGCAAGGTATCTTTTCAACATGCAGCTGCATTGTTTCAAGGAAAATATTTCTGGAGTGTCAGTGCAATAAATATATGTGTGATTGTCATGTACACAGATGAGTGCTCCACTGTTCAAGGCCAGGTTGGATGAAGCATTGGGTGACATGGTTTAGTGTGAGGTGTCCCTGCTTATGGCAGGGGGGTTGGAACTGGATGATCTTAAGGGCCTTTCCAACCCTAACTATTCTATGATTCTATGATCAATTCTCAGCTAGATCCAGCAAAAAACTTCAGCATGTCAGTAAGCACATGCAACGAAGTCCTCTTGAGGGTGAACTCTACATGGCATATGGTTTCACAGCTCTAGCTGCTTGTGTGCAAGCTTTTGTAAAATGCAGTAACATTATTTAAAGATTATTACGATTTCCCTCTTTGCTATTACACTAACACTTAGAAAAATACATTCAAAGAGCACAGTCTGCATAAACAGGCCCAGGACAGGCAGGGATCAAAGGAAATTATTCCGGTCCTGTTAAAATGCACTGTTATATTGTAATTCGAATTTATTGGAGTAAGCTAATTGGTAAGCCTGCTGCAAAGCTGTTGTGCCAAGTCCTGCGCTGGCAGTAACAAGAAAGTTCTTGAGTAGTAGAAGCTTTGTACAGCCTTTACTACTAATGGGTGGGGAAATCATACCTGGCACCTGTACCTGATGAGATAACCTTCCAGCTGAACCTGTATAGTCAGGTGCATGATTTTAGAGCAGGGGAGGTCAGCTGGCATAAAAATATTTGCAGACTATTATTTATTACTGTGTGCCTCTTGTAGTTTGGATCAATAACATCATTTCCAAACCTGTTTTGTTATCACTGTACCTTGCAATTATCAGGATCAATGTTTTATAGTCCTACCCTCTGAAAAAGAGCCAATCTATAGTGCTGAGTGGAGTTGAGCAGCTGAAGTATCGGGGTCTGTATTACAGAAAGCAATTTCTATTAACTTAGTTCTTGGGGATTACATTCCTATTAGTCAAAGCCAAATAAGCTGTGTGTATTGCATCACACACACACATAAATCAAGTATAAATCTTGAATATGTCTAGGTAAACAAAATACTTAAATCTCTTTATAAATCTATGTTATTTTGTAAACACTTCTGAATGTACTTGTGTTCCCAACTCAGAGCTTTGAAAAAGCTGATAGAACCCTAGATTCTGTGTCCCTTATATTGTATCATGATCTGGAGATTTTATATTGGATCATGATCTGGAGGACTTGACCCATCTGCAGATGTCAGGAATGACACTACTCTTAGGCATGTTAATCACTGCCAACACTGCAAAGGAGTCATTGATTAATTTCATAGCTAGATTTTCCTCTGCTGTCACAATGTGCCCTGAGAAATTTCAGACTGAAGGTGCTGATGAGGGTTGATAAGACAGTTTTGTTGCCTAGTACAGCTTACTGTATTCCAGTTATCTTTCCAATTAAGTTATACCTGTTATCTGTCTGATTTTTTGATATGACAACAGTTCATGAGAATATTTAAAATGTATAATTTACTTAAGTTGCAGGATAAGTGCATGAATTTAACCCATTAAATCATCAAGAGAAGAAAAAAAAAAGCCAACTAACAAAGCACATGATTAAAAAAAAAAAAGCCACTGAAAAAGAGCAGATATATCCTGATTCCTTCAAGCCACAAAACTGTATGCCATATTAGCAAATAGTTGTATTGTCAGCACACTTGCACAGCAGATGGAAAGCTCTCCAATTCTTCCTTTGTGTTACTGGGGGTGAAACACAAAATGTCTCCCTGGCTGTCTACCTACTCCAGTAGTTACTACTGGTACTTGGTCATTTGGCCCAGACTTTACCGCTAAGGCTAAGCATGGAGATAGCTAAGCTAGGTGGGATACTCCCTAGAGTCTGTCCTCAAAATAGTCTAAAGTCAGAAACTATTAGAAGCCATTAAAAGTCATGCTTTAAAGATGCCTCCCTTGACTGCATAGACTAAACACATCAGGCATTCAAATCTTTGCCGTCAGCACTAAGCATCTGACCTAGCCATCTTAGGAAGAATTTCTCTCATTCTTTTCTGCACTCAGTATGTTCAAATTACAAGACATATTTCCAGTCCTTAAATCTTCATTCAGCAGATGCAGATGGTAATTGTTCTGGAGTTGTGAACAGCCAAAGGGATGCCAAGAAAAGGCTGCAGCACTAAATACCTGATTTAATAACCATGTCATATTTTTGTACACCTGGCTAATGCATAGTTAACAAGACAAAACAAAGTCTTTTATGGATACAGTCCAGCAAACAAGTGGGTTTTCAGGATTTTGCATCCACAGCATGATCATTATACATTAAACCTTTCCACGAGAGTTAGCAAGCATCCTCTATTTTGAACTGCTATGGTTTTCAGTAGTATGCACTTCCTACATCACAGAATGAATTTATTTAAGGAACAAAAGAGCATTTCACAGATAACTCAAAACATTGGGAAGCCTTGAGGTCAAGCAGAAGCCAGTTCTTTCCTGACCATAACTTTAAAATAAAATTGAATTTGCTCTGTAGAGTAAACCTGTTCCACATTTTGGGCATGGCTTTATTAGCAAAGAAATGAACAATACTATTCACTTTCAGTTCAAGCAGTCTCACCAAGCCCAGCAGCAATTTAAGTTGCAGCCACAGTCTAGATCTACAAAGTCTCTCTCATCTATCTCTTCTATCTGGGTGGGGTAATCACCTGTCTCCTGGAGAAATCAGATTACACCCCACCTTTCCAAATAGGATCAACACCTGCTAACTGGGTGGAGTATTTCAGACAAACAGGTTGTAAAGCCTGTTATATGCACATAAAGCACTTAGACTCTGTATCAGCCAGCTTGCTTTTATTCAGCATATTATAGTCATATCCTGTAATGACTTCCACTCAGAGCCGCCTAAGATAAATATACTCAGAACTTCTCTGTCAAAAGTGAACATAAAACCATGAAGTGTTGAAAGGAACCAAAAGACTGTTGCATCTAGAAGGGACAGTTGCTTAGCAGTATGTGTGCCTGTAAATGAACACACTCTGTAAGCTAGACTATGAAGTTACATGTGCCTTATTGTGGGAACCCAAAAATTTGTGTGTGCATGTTAAACGATTTTGACACCACAGAGAGATGCTGAGAAGAGAAACCTTAAGTGACAGAAGCTTAATATTCCCACTCAGTAAAAATTTGGCACCGAAGTGCAATTGTTGAAACGACAGTTTGCTGAGCAGTTTCATTAGGTTGGTTTTGGGGGTTTGATTTAGGGTTTTGTTTGTTTTGTTTTGTTGGGGAGGGGGTTATTTGTTTTTATATTTATGATACACAGATATATATATAGCAACTTAATGTTTTGGGAGATGTTAACTGGGAAATAATTACCCAAGGGGAAAAGAGATCTATAGATTATTTGATCCAACACAGACCACATCACTCAGAAAATGAGCAAGCAAACACAAGGCAAGAGAGAAAGATTCAGATTCCTCCTTTATTTACTGTTCTTACTTTTCTTGTTCCACTATCTTCAGAATACTAAACTTTCTCTACACTGTAAAGGTTCTTTTAAAGATACTCTGTTGACATGAAGATATAAAAACTGAACAAAGGATTAGCTTCAACATAGGAAATAACTGCATATTATTTCCTAGCTTATTTTAAAAACTTTCTCTTTAGTTTTCTCACTTATTACAAAAGGAAAACAGACAATATTTTAGCCTTGTGTACAGCAGGGAGGAATTTAGCAGACTTGCTTTTGGTGAATGTAAGTAACAGAAGTACAGAAAATAATTAGTTGTTGACTAATTTAATACTGACACAGTGACCACATCTTGAGTATTGAGGAATGGTGATACCTGATCTTTCAGAGCAGACCTATCCTTAATTTTTAAACTAGCTTTCCTTTTATTAAACAAAAGAAAATACCAAAAATTAAACCAAACAAAAACCAAGCAAACAAAAACCCACAACAAACAAACAAAAAAACCCCACTACAAACAGAAAGAATGTGAAGCAGGACTGAAGCCCTGAAAGAAAAGAGAGACTAAGCATATTGATCATTTTTACTAGTCATCCAGTTAATGTGTTTCTCTGGAAAGGAATGTACAAAGAATAAATTTACTCTGTCCATCTTGGGATGCAATAAATCATAACAGAGAATTACACAACATCATTTTGAAATAGCAATAGCTGGTAATTCAGCCATAAATAAAAGTAATTCTCAGACTTTTTCAAGGCCAAAGTAGGGCTCATGAGGAACTTCTATTGATAGAAAATTAAACCCATAATTTTGGGAATGATTTTTCCTTCATTTCTCCTTCCCCTTTCTTAAGTCTGTGACTTTGTATTTCAAAAACAACAAAGAAAACATTTCTGCAAGACTGCATTAAATCTGCTGAATACTGAGTTTCCTTCAGAAGCAAATTTCTATAGTCACACCTATAAGCATAAAAATAAGCCGAACATTAGAAAATTAGCTTTCTCCTTGATCTGTATCAATTTTTTCCCCATACTGAAAGACTTAAAAGACTTCCCATGATACATAAGTGGGTAAAATATGAAAATCTGAACAACAGCCAACTTAATTCTTCCTCTGCATAAGTACACAAGTTATTACCTTAGAGTAACTGATTTGCCTTGGTCAGTTCATACAAAGAAATATATGCAAATGCCTAAATGAACACAAGCTGTAGGATCAACATCTGAACTAAGAACCATAAATGTGGCTTTATGCTGGTGCATGTGTTTTGGGGGTCCATCCAAGAAATGGAGCTGGCACAATCAGAATTTCTCAGAGGGGGAAATTCTGCTATAGAGCTCCATGGAACTTTGAGGGACTCCAGTGCAGTATGATTCCTTCTACCAGGTTCAGTTCACCTCTAAGTGAAGGGGTTGTAAGTTTGTTTTATCTTTTCCCCCATCAGTCTTTCTCTTTTGTTTGTAGTCTATGCAAAGCAGCTTTATGCAACAGCAATATTAAAGCAGTTTTATGCAACAGCAATAAAGCACATTACTTACTTACAAAATGTCTCACTCTCTTATCTCCCAAATGGTAACGAATGCTTTAGTGAGAAATCATGCCCACATTAAAAATCTTGGACAAGATTAAGAAGTCAGCAGACCTCAGGCTGATAAAACAAGCATACTAACTGGGACAGTTGATAAGAGTTGAAAGGGATATGCAGTTGCACTATTGTATTTTGCATTACAAAATGGCTCAAAAGTCACATTTCTTCTTGTAATAAGTAATATTGAGAGTAAATTCTGTCCCTAAACTCACTATTGGTCAACTGCTTTGGATTTTTTCTGACTTTAGCCCTTCCTACTCCCAGGGGACATTCACCTTTCCCTTTCTCCAGGCTGGAAGGGGTCCTGGATCTCAAGGCTGTTAAAAGATTTCAGTGCTATGCTGGAGACAGGGAGCCAGAAAAGAAATGGGGATGATGGTGAGGCTTAGTGATAGAAAAGCTGGAAATCTGCCTGTAGATGTCCTCCAAAGGAAGAACCCTGTAGAAAAGTGACAAACTTCTCTTTCACACATCCAAAAGAGCCAGAAGTAATTTGACAGGAAAAATTGTGCCTGTCAGGTGAATTTAGAAGCAGGCTTTCTAGATCTAGTCAGCACTGTATATTTAATTTTCAGATTCCCTTTTCAGATCTTTGTTTACATAAACAGATGAAAAGAATTACTTTTACTTCCTGCCTCCATGTTCTTCTGTATTCCCTAAGGCAACAAGAGCAATAAACTGAGTTAAAGGGAATAGTGTGCATTTATTGCTAATTTTGTTTTGCCAAAGTATCACCAGATATGGTTAAGAGGCACTTGCTAAGTTACACACCACTTCTTCTGGTTCTTATTTTTCTTTATTTCTAAATAAAATCATTGTGCACTGATGGATCTATAAGCCTGTGCAATTGCTAATCTTCCTATGATGTAGGGAGGGGCTGGAAAAATTTAAAGGAAGCACAAACTCAGATGGCATATAAACGCTTTGGCTTAATTATTATCATAACAAATGAGATGGTTATATTAAATTACAGCCATGTGATTCTGCCTGCATGAACCATAAACTCAATAATTAAGTACCAATAATTAAATGCAAAGAAGCACATACAGGATATAGCTGTATCACGTGTAGTGTAAACAGTCCTGTTTCTTCTTAACTGGATATAGATTTCTGATTCAAAGTGATTTCAAATGACCACCAAGAGAACTATTAAGTATAAAAAGAGTAGTGTATAGTTGAGTTTAGGTAAGAGTTAATAACTAGGTAAAATTTAATGGCAATTAAATACCCCAAGTAGATATCTATTTCCTATAAATTATACTACACACACACAACTGTGCTGATATACTTCAGCTGTTAAGGGAAATGACACAAAAGTGTAGTGTAACTCTCTGTATGGACCCACTTGTTCATATGTCATAGCATATGTAGAAGCTTGCTGATATCAAGTAAACACTTGGTACCTTCTGTATCCATATATCAACATTTATTTCTCACCAGAAACATCCAGATAGAAGCCAGTTTCATACAGCATGCAAAGTGTGTATCTGTCATAATGTAGCTTGTCCTATGTGACTTTGTTAAAGTACCCACTGAAATTTTAAAGATTTATACATGTCAAGGCCAGAAAGGATAATTTTGACAACTGAATTTGAGCTGGGATATTTAACAGTGGCTAAATAAATTAGATAGTCAAATCACACTTGAAAATAACATCCTAAGGTGCCCTTCAGAAACACATCTTTAAAGCTCTCAAGTCATAGAAATCTATCATAACCTTTAATAGGGATCTATTTGATTAATTGTGCACCACGTGAACTACTGCTATGGTGCCTCAGCCAAATCTAGTGCAGAAATGTATTAACTAGATGGCAGTCAAAACCTTTAAAACAAGAGTAAATTAATAATTTAAGGACTACATGGGCTTTTCAGTCAAGAAGCTACCCCTACGCTGCTCCTACCTGCAAAACTAACTAGTGTCTCTGGTAACTTTTGTAAGTCACCCAAGCTTTGCCTTGCTGGTTTATAACACTCCAGGAATGTCAAAGTGGAATTATTTAACCCATATGTAATGCAGAGGTTGCCATGTGTTTCTGCTGGGTCCCAGGTGCCTGTGAGATCTTAAAACCAAAACACTGAGGCTCACTAGTGAGGGATATGACTAGCATCATGTCTGTACTGCAACTTCAGTACAAAAGCTGAAAAGTATTCTGTAGAGACTTTGTCTTCTTTGATCATTTCCAAGGTCTGGTCAGGAATCATGAAAAATATTCACAGGACTTAGAGCAACCAAAATAGATCAAATGAGAGGCTAAAGTCCAGAATAACAAGAAATCCTCACAGAATTGCTCATTTAGTAAAATTACGTAAGAAAAAATATCTTACTTGTTATTTATAGTCTTTAATTTTTTATGAACTATATTATTTTGGTGCTCCTAATACTTTCTACTGAGGAAATTGAAATATATTGCAATACTAAAGTACTTACATGGGACAGTAATTATCATTTTATTAGAAAAAATCTATATTTTGTGGGAAAGTGTAGCAATAAACTTCTATCAGAGAAATCCTGCTGTAAATATTGCATAGCCAGGGGAGCTTTTTAGCCTCTCTTCTCAGTTTACCTGTATAAGAAAAGATCTGAAACATACTTTAAAATGTTGATCTATGTAAGCAAAGCTTCACTAATTAACATATATTAAGTCTTTAAGAAAAAGATATGAAAATGACCACTTAAGGAACAAATAAATTGATATAAGGAGGGCAGGAACAGCCCAAGCCAGCCACTCTCCTCAAATCCCTCATGAACTGTTCTGAGCTACAAACCTGATGCACCTACACTGGCCTGACTGACAGCATCAGTATAAGGAATCCCTCTGAAGGGGTGACAGTAAATTACCTCTTATAATTATGAGAGGAAATCTTGGAGGTCATAGCTGAGGTTAGCAGCAGGGCAGAGCTGGGGTTATGCTTGTGCTGCAGCTGCTGCAGTGCACCTGGCCTATTAGTGGGGACTTGCCTTTTCAGCACTGATTTCCCCTGGAGATCAATAATTAAAAAAAAAGAAGTTGTTTAAAAAGACCTGAATACAGAAGTACAGACTGTCCTGAACCATCACAAGTGAAGAGTATCTTATATCTTAGCAGTGCTTACATGCTGAAAGCTGTATTAAATCGAGCATGGTTTATATGGCACTTTATTTGTCCACTTTTCCTCTTGTTCCCTCTAATGACAGTCTGTCGAGTTATTTTTATGGCCTTCATATTTCACACTCCCAAGGTACTGACAATGGCTTTAAGGAATAAATGAGGGAGGAATAATATGTTTCTTAAATGATTTGTAATCCTTTTCTGTAATTACAGTTAAAGCAGTTACATTAAATGGTTTGTTTATAATGCATTGTTTTATGTCAAGAATAGGTAGCTATAAATATTTAAAGGTGATGACCTGAATACACCAAAATATATATTCCATCTTTCTAGTTGCCTACCAAAACTGGACCCACGTTACATATGACCTATGCGTTATCTTTTCTCTTTTTTTCACACCTACGCTTATGGTGAACTCTAAAAATTAAAATAAAAGAAAGCAAAACCATCCCAAACAGCCATATAAATGTTTATGAAAGCAAATTATCTGATTTTAGCAGTTTTGCTGTGCTACTGTTACTGTCAGGTTGGGCTGCACTGTGTCCTGAGCTCTGTGCTTCTGTTCTACCTGTTTTCCACCAGCCTGTGGGAGTGCTCCTTCTAATGCCTAGAATCATAGCAGGCAGGTGAAGTGTGAGCGTCACACACTGCACTGGAGTGTGGTGTAGGCTTCACCTTCTAATTGTGATCAGCAGGTGTAGCTGTCCTGATATGAGAGGAAGCAAGAGAATCAAGGTGAATAAAATAGTTACAGTATAAACAGTCCTCTCAAGCTTACCACAGTCAGAGGATGGGAACCCGAACTTGCCAGCTTACTCCACTATAATAGCATCTCTATGTACAATGAATGGATTGGAGTAGGCCTAATGCAATGTATAAAACATACTCTTTCTTGCTATTGTGAATTTATAAAAGTAATTATTAAGAACTTGAAGAGAATACATTAAATTTAGGTGCTGCATCTCTTACTAATTTTCTAGGTTGCAACCCCAGCTATGAAAATATCTGCTTAATGTAATACCATAATACTTAGTGAAAGATCAAGCTGCAAGGTGAGTTAATTTGCTCAGACATCTAACACTAACCTTTTTTTCTTCTAAGCTTGAGTATTAGATACTTTAGTCCTCACCTTGCGAAGTACTCCTGAAAATTATTTGTGAACATGAAGGTAGATTAATTTAAATGTATTATTTCTATGTAATAATCTAGCCCAAGTATCTGGCACTTCAGCTGCCCCTTTACATATATAGCTTAACTCATATTTCTTAGTTTTCACCTAATCCACCTCTATGGTTCCCAAATGGCTTTTTATGAAGACAACTGTCCTCTATGGCCCCAGTAAAGACTGATGAAACTATTTTTATTATGACCTAGGAAATTATTCAGATGGAGCTCTCTAGAGGCATATGGTTGGCATTATGAATATTTTACAGATTCATCTCTGAAAATCAGGCCAATAGCATATACACATGGGGCCAAGTTCCACTCTGTTATACCTTGGCAACCACAATGATTTCCCATTTGGCTATGCTATGCAAGTATTTGTTTGGCTTATTGCATGCATGTATTTTTTATCATTCTTTTCTCTCTTTAGCTCTGTCTTCCCGTTTTCCATATTATTCTTAAAAAGAAGACAGTTATTACCAGTATGGAAGTATTGTTATTTGGGGGTTACTGGCAATGTCTTTCCTGCCTCATAAATGCAGGGAATAAGATGTACACAGGAATGAGGGGAAACATACAGAAAATTATGCGTAGTGTTAACAGAGTTCTTCCTGAGGCACCAAAAATGATGTAGAACATTGAAACCACCTTGACCTCAATCTTGCTACAAACTCCATGCAGGGAATAGCTCAGTGAAAAACACTGACTCTTACTGAGATCCACAAAGCGAAAGCATTTTTTTGAACTTACTGTAGAACTAGAATCTTTAGCAGGGCAAAAATAGGTCAAAATACAATCAGGAGACAAATACACAAGGGTCAATATTTCCTATTCTGATATTTCTCTTCCTTTCTGATATCCGTACTTCCCTCTTTCTAGTTGATTTCTTTTTCTTAAGATTATTTCTATTTAATTTGTTTCATTTCTACTAATATATTTAAACCCTTGTTCTTGAAGACAAAATTTCATTATTTTGAATATGAAGGATGAGGTAGTAGCTCGAGCCTAGAGTTATGATCAGATGTGTGACCTTACATGGGAGGAAAAATAAGAGTTAACAAAATAAAACATAATAAAATATTTACACTGTTTTAGAAAAAAAAAATAAAATGCTAAAAAGATTTGTACTTACGAGAATATCTTTTCCAGCCCACTTGCACTCATCCCTTCGGGAATGAGATACAGGCCAAACAATCTAAAGACACAGAACAAAAATCACATTGTGCTATTTTATGCTTCAATAATCACAAATTGCAGACCAAATGCTACAATGTTTTCACCCAGTTTCTCTTTTCCCCGTTCTTTTCTTTATTTCTTTTTCTTCCATAAAATTTGACAACAAAGAAATGAAGCAATGGGAGCAAAATAGGGAGGTTATGAATCACAGTCAGAATATCTTGAAATAGAAATATAGTCTGTATTGTGAATCTAAGCTGTGAGTCTTGAGTAAAGATTGTAAGTGTTGACTCTCCATGAAGTGAGTGTTCTTTCATAGTTTTAAATGTGATGTAACAGAATAGAGACTGAAAGCAAAAGACTGCAGACACTAAAAATAAATCGAATCTATGTGCTTGTGATCTCACATTAGCTACAGCACCAGAAATAAAGTCTTTGCCTCTTCAGTGTGTCTACTTTTTCACTTTATTACTAAGTTTAGTTAATTAAATAAAAAAAGGAAACCATACTATTTTAAAAGTATCTCCCTATCAAAATAGAAAGGTTTATGCTGTTCCTATAGAGCTACCTAACACAAGTAAACCTAACCCTACATTTACTGTAGTGTTTGCTTAGAGAAAATGGGTCTCACCTCATACAGAGAAAATCCAGAGACCCTCACAGTCAATTATTTATGGTGGGTTTTTTTGAAAAGCTTTTAGGAATTACATATAGAATAAAACATGATCTTCCCATAAAATGCCAGGCTATTCATTTGGGAGCCTTGGATAATGCAATATGAATGGCTGTAAGTCTGGATTACAGCCTTGGTGTTCAATATAGTTTGCTAAAACTGTAAAAGTCAAAGCATTCAAAAAGCAAAAAGAATTAATATGGATGACATAAGAGGTCTAAGGAGAAGTTAGATTTGGCATTTGAAAATACAGTTTTCAAACACATTTCAAATTCAAAATTTTCTTAAAACTTAATGAAATCCAAACAAGCAATCCAAGCAACTGAACATCTTAAGTCTATAAAATAAGGCTGAAAATTTTATGAGCACATTCTCTCTCAAAGGATTCCTGCTACTTCCTGTTTCTATTCTCAGCTTAAAATGTGCAGACACATGTGAAAATTTAAATTTACTTAACCAAACTTCTGAGATCTCCCGAAAGGACCAGTTCAAACTCAGTTCAAGTTTTGGGCACGGATTTCTGTATTACTAAACCCAGTATTTTAATCCATAAAAAATAATGTCTAGATGTTCTTTTTCCTTATTCTTACAGAACAATATTTTCTTCTAATTTGGTTTAAGAGTTGGCTAAGCTGAACTGGTTTTAATAGACTGGAAAGTCTGGCTTTTTGAGTTGTGCTCCTTTGGAGTCCTATGCTGCCATCTGCATTTAGACAGGAACCTCAGTGCTTATTTACATGATGGAAATAAAAACTGGTGAGGTTTGTGGTCAAGTGCAGCACTGGCTGCATTGTAATATTGATCAAAGTTTCTTCTGTGACCCTCCCATCTTTAATAAGCAGATCCCAAAATTTGTTAAGCCTTTTGTCTGTTCTTAATTCTTAAATCTAAATTGTAAGTCTGTTCTTCTCAGTTTGTTGGAAACACTCAGTTGCATGTTGCCAAGAGCAATTCTTTATTCAATATAGTAATATCTGTATATGATTTCAAATAGTATTCTAAAGGTATCTGAATATGTACGCATGTAAGATATAATGCCTCCTGCAGAGCTATTTTCTGCGACTGAGACACCTTCTTTCCTTTAATTATTCCAGATGTTTTGCACATTAAGCTATCAGTCCCTAAGAGAATTCAAATAAATAGCTAACTTCCTTTATAGCTGCTCTAAAGAGAATAGAAAATACCCGGTTTTCCTTTTAACCTTCTTCCTTAGAGAATACAAATGAATAGCCAGCCTTCCCTCTGAGCAGAAAACACAAGGTATTTATTGCTATCATCTTAGGAAGCTAATAGTCAAACGGGCAAAAGGTCAGGAACACCAAGAAAAAAAATGCCTGGGTATTTAAGTAATTTATCTCTCATAAAAGGGTACTCTCTGGATTTTAAAAAGTGCCATCAAAATACTTAATATAACAAATCAAACCTCCATAGCATTGTTTACCTTCACAACATTTTATCTTACTAAAATCAATTAAAAATGAAATTATTTATCTAGTCTGCAACAAAAGCACATCACTGAACTGTTGTCAGCTTTTAATTCATCACCAGCTTTTACTGGAAAATTACACTCTCCATCAAGAATGGTAAGTTTTCATGAACCTTCTCCTCTTTTACTAAAACTGAACCTATTTGGGTTTGAAAGAAGCAGAAGAAGAGTGCCTACAAGTGCTGGATTAAAGGAGAGAAATCAGCACTTGGACTCCCAAACAGCTGTTTGTTAGCTGCAAACAAATACAGAGTAATAAGTCCTTTTTTGTGTGAACTGTCATAACAGTTGTTTGGGGTTTTTATTAGAAAACATGAAAGTGTCTAGTTTGGAAAATAGGTGGATTTTTCATTTAGAATTTACTTTTTCATAGTCTGAAAAAAGCTTTGTATTTTATACACTCATAGGTTATAGGCTTATTATAAATTTCTCTTCATAGAGTCAACAAATGTTTATGTTGCAATAGTATCCTTGACATCCATAATCCTTGACTTATTCCATAATTCACACAGTGCTCAATGCAGTCAGAGTAATAACAATGCTGCAACATTATAAGTATATAGTTTCATTGTACAAAACATGAGCGAACATACCTTTTGATATTCCTTGATGTTAACCAAGTTGAAAGAAAATATGTGATCCTTTGCTCCAACATACAGCCGACTCCGTTCTTCATCCAAGAGGAAAGTATGGTAACTGGAGCTATTAGCTAGTCCATTGAAATTTATTATATTGTTGGATTCCAACATTTCTGTAAGATAAAAATAATACTTTCATTGATAACATGGTCAAATAAAATACACACTTATATTTTGACTTATAAATATTTCATTTTAGGAATTTATACTTGTCCTGGGTTCAGCGATAACAGTCAGTTTTTCTCCTCCTTAGTAGCTGGTGTTTTGACTTAACCTGGGAACAAA
>JBAFWW010064264.1:13624-29194 GCA_036873685.1 Agapornis canus | reverse complement strand
AGGTGAGGTCTCACAAGAGCAGAGTAGAAGGGCAGGATCACCTCCTTTGACCTGCAAACATGCTCAACTAAGTGGTCCAAAAGCATCAAAGTTCAATTGTCCCTCCTATTTGCTAGCTCTCTAGAAAGACTCATTTCTTATAGAAGAACTAAGTAGGTGCAGTTTCCAGCATAACTTGCTGCATGATGTTTCAGGGATCCTGAATCTCCAACCCTATTTGCTGCCTCAGATATCAACATCCATCTCTCACTCCAGTGATTCAGTCCTATGGGTACGAGGAGTGAGTCAATTTGCTCAGTGACCTAAAGAGTGACTGGGAGTAATTTTGGAGGCTACTGCAGATGGAGAGGCCTTAGTCTCTCACTGCCATGTAATAGATGACTGGTGTAGGACCAAGTGGGGATGCCAGCCTCCATGCAACAATACCTGTGGTCTGGCCCTCAGTGCAGGCTGATGAAGCAGAATGAGAGTGTGGAGCCAAAATCCCGATATCACTTGCCTACGTTCATCTGTCCTTGGGCTTGGGGGGTCCTGTGTTAATCTGTACAGTGTTTAAAAGTCTTACTGAAGCAAAACCCACTCACTCCTGTGAAGGAAGTTACATAGTTTGGATTGCATGGGGGAAACTTGCTCTGTACAGATCCTATTAAGTGAAGAAAGGCACAACCATGCTTTGTAGCTTGTCCTTTAGAGAGGGGGGAGAAGAAAGGAAAGAGTGAGTGAACAGCTGTGTGGTTCTGAGTTGCCATCTGGGCTTAAGCCACAACATTCAGTAAATTGTGTGCTCACAGAAATCAGAAATTGTATAAATATGTATTATGAATTATACCTTCAGTATAAATTAATATAATTATAAATTAAATTATAAGATACTTAAAATATATTTTTCTCCAGGCAGTCTGTGCAGGGGTAGTGGAAAAGGGCTCCCGCAAGATGTTGTTTGAGCCTATGTTACCAAGGGTGCCTACTCTGCATATAGAATAGGGATATTATGAATAGAAAATGCTATTCTCCCCATGGGCAGGCCTCAGGGAATGTGTACAGGTTTCTGACTGCAGTAGAGAAAAGCAGTATTGCAGACTGCCCAACCCAGGATCAGAGGGTCCCTGCACTGGCAATTGACTATTGCAACCATTATGGGGAAAGGGCACATTTTTGGCATCATAAAAGGCTTAAGGGTTTCAGTCTTTGCAGTTCCACCTGATTTCTGAGCCCTTCAAAGCATGAAGAGACATCTGCTGGTGTGTTTTTTAGGAGATAATTTTTTAAAGCATTCTTGCAGATTTGTCTTAAGTCTTATTTTATTTTGACGCATGAAAAACAGAGAGATAATGGTACTGAGCAAATCCTCCTCTGTGATTTCTTCTTGTCAAGCTTCATCACCTTAATTTAAGCACTCACAGGGTTGTAGGAAGGAGGCTGTATATATGTGTGATTCAGGTTTTTCTGGGTACATCAGAGATTAGATCTATTCAGCAGAGAGAACTGTGGGGCGAAAAAATGCAAGACAGTGGAAAAACAGGTTGATATTAACTAATTCAAATTAATTTCAAGCATTTTTCAAGTGAAAATTTCTACTTTTTCTTGGAGAGAGAAAAAAAAAGGGAAAAACCCCTCCTCTTTAAAAAATATTATTCGTCCTAGATGCAAGTTTTCACACTTAAAAAAACCCAGGGGGAAGTAGGTATTTTCTATGAAAAATGTTAAAAAAGCAATTTCCATTAAAGTTTTGACAAACATTTCCGCCAGTCTCTTATACAACTAATGATCAGAGTATGGTTTAGTGGTCACTAATGATGCCATCTCACAAGTACTCGTGAAGTGTTTACCAGGAAACAAAATAATTAAATGGATCACTTTTTTCATATAGTTGGCATGCTTTAGATACAAATCCATCAACATAAAAGCAGATTGAATAGTAGCTACTTAATTATAGCTTTTTTTATTCTGAAAAATGTTATAAGGTAAGGTGGTGTTCATATGCCACCTAAAATACCACCACATACCACCGAGCTAATACAAGGTGTACATCAGGCAGCCCAGCCCATGCATCCTCCTTTCAACTGCGTACTCAAATCACCAGCTAGTGCCAAGGGCTTTCTAGCCTCCTTTTCTTCCCCATGAACCTTGCAGTGTTGACTTGCTGGGGGGTAGATGGGATCCTGGTGCTTTGTGTTATAACTCATGCAATGGAGGATGTGTGACCCTTCTGAGACAGACCAGCTCAGACTCTCTTAATTCAGATCCTGCTTTTTCCTTCCTTGGTGGCTGTTTCGGCAGTCAGGGTGCTGCGGAAAGTGTGACTGACTTTCCATCCACCTTGCACATGGAGGTGAGGTAGCTGAATGTTGAGTGAATGCCTATTTGTAACATTTCTGTTCTATCCCTTGTCCTCTCTGCTGGTAAGGTGCCCCCCAAGCATGGAAACTGGGATTTAGTGTCACAGAAATTTGGGGTTTTTCCACTGTGTGGTAGGTAAAACACTCTTTACAGCATTTCAGTCCCTGGCAGAAGGGATGCTTTTGCTGCTTTGGTGGAATGTATCTGTGCTGTAGTTATGCTTGTGTAATCTGTGGTTGTGCTTCAGCCCATCAGAGCTGGGTGTTAATGGGGATGAAAGCCAATGTGATCTCTAAAGGGGAAAAGTCTTAATTTAATTTAATTTCCAAGTGATCTATGGGATGAAGAAATGACAAAGCAGGAGCCTGAAAGCATGTAAAAGAAGGAAGGTGCTGAGGTGGGCTTTCCATCCTTGGCTCCAACCCAGCCATTACCAACATCATGCAAAGAGCATGGCTGAGGCTCAGCAAAGCAGGCTCCTGCTGGGTCTTCCTGGTGATGCAAGCAGTGAATGTGTTTTTCTGAACTAAACACCCCAAACTGTGCCTGATCCAGAGCAAAGCCACCTGAACATGTTTCCAGAAGCAGAGGCTGGATTTATTTGCTACTGTTCTGGGGTGGCCCTGGTGTTGAGCCCCACCATATGAAGTCCTGGGTGCTGACCTGCTACTAATGCAGCAAATACTTTCAGTTTGTTAACTGAAGTTGAGAACCAGCAAATTCTGTATAGGAGAAGGAATGCCTGACCATTCAACAAAGCAGCTGGAGAGGACAGCTGCAACTAAATGATCTCAAACTCTTCTATACCAAGTCTTAACCTGCTAACACAGTCCTTGGACAGAAATTGTTTTTCTCCACAGGTGCAGCTGTTTCACAGCACTCTCTGTGATGCTACAGCCCCTCTTCTCAAAGCCTCTCCCTCTGCTCTTTGATCCTACAGCTTCTTCAGATCCCTGGTGGCAGCCAAGGAGGAGGCAGCAGTGTGGGCTTCCCAGTGAAGCTGAATATAGGCAGTGGGCAAGTGGCTGCAGCAAGGATGCCTGCCACTGCTGTGCCGTGCCAGGGGCAGTGCCACCCCTGCCATCAGACAGCATGGTGATGGACAGAGTAAATAAGATACTTTATGGTTGACTTTTCTGGTTGACACAGGATATGTCAGAACAGCTCAGTATTGAAGTCATTCAAATAGCCTTTCATGCTTAAAGGTGCCTTCCTTTTCTTGTTTCAATATCTCTTCTCATGGAGGGCAGACAGGGTAGTAGAATAGTAAAGAAGAAAGATACCTCATTGAATTAATGAATTATGCGCAAAGTGTATTTTCCTCCTAGTCCAGCCTTATATTAATCTGCTATGTAGGTAGCAGAATATTGTAAAATGGAATGCACTTCTACACTGACCTCTCTGGGTTGCTCTCAATCTCATCTCAGTGACAATGTTTTGGTCTTCGGGGAGTACTGCACCAGAGCTTGTGACCAGAGACTTGATAGGGCACCCCATGATATGGGTATGAATGCCTGCAGGACAACAGTCTGTAGGAAGAGCGTCTTTTGGGGATGATGTTTTTCCCTGTGAAAATCAGTTCTTACAGGCACCCTTTGCATGAGACATCATTGACATATTTCTGACTAAATTTCTAAGTGCTTGTATCTCTTAAGTGGACTGATTTGATTTCTTATACTTCTAAAAGGTCATGAGGAAAGGTATAAGGTAAAGATGCACACATGTTAGTGCTGGTTTCCAGCCAGGGGAGAAGAGAGAGATTTTTCTGATGATAACTTACAGGCAAAGCATGCAAGGAACTGAGGTATATTTATGGAAAACAGTGTCACAAGGTGAGATGCCAGGCTTGGGAAAAGCTTTCTTTAGTCACTTTGATTTGAAAAGTGCCAGCTTTGTTAATCCTGATCCAGACTCTTCATGCTTTTGATCAGCTCACATGCTTGCAGATGAGCTGACTGCCTTCAGCTTCATGCAACTGAGCTAAGTTCACATGAACCCCCAACTAAGGATTCAATATGGATGTACTCATGCTGTCCTCAAGCCCTGACTGGTGCATAGTCCACCAATGCCAGTCTACACCTAGCATTTCTCTGACAGTGCTAACTGTGGTGTTTCTCTGCTAGCTTGTTCTCTAATTACGAATGACAGAGACTTTTGTAGACTGCATGAAGCACCTTTTCCTTGTAACAAATTTAAAATTCATAAACCTTTTTAGTAATTCCTTTTATTCCTGTCAAGAAAAAGTGTACAAGTAGTTCCTCTGCTAGAATCTTTTAGCCATCTGCATTATAGTACTATGAACACTGACCTGCAGCTCACAGGTTTGCTTCTACAAGCCTGGGAGAAGCCAGGCATCTCCTGTTTGGGGTCCCCCTTTGGCTACAGGGCTGCCCTTGGTGACCTGGGAGTGCTAAGGTTTAGCTCACTGGAACATAGATGTCAATGTTTTTCACTTAAGTTTACAAATCATGCTCAGAGGCAACCATGGCGCCAGAGTGATGAATATTTTGATTTGTTATGACAAGTTTACACAATGTAGTAAGGACCTGGCAGAACATCAGGTTGCTAATTGTGTCCTCAAGTTGTGAAATAATGCTTCCTTGGCCAAACCCAGAAACAAAACAAAACACCAAAAACCCAAACCCAACAAACTGCAAAGGCAACTGGAAAATGAAGCTATGCAGGAAGCTGTGAGTTTTAGTTCTCAAGGATGTATAGAACCGTGGGTCCCAGCAAACTGAGAAACTTGTTTTGAAAACTTTGGCATCTTGACATGTTTCTGCCAGTCTGCTGGAGTGAAGGGGGATTCAGTGCAGCATTGCCCTCTGGGTAGGATGCACGCTGAGTATTTGAGAGGTTTGGGGTCATATTCCAGACACTGATTATTTTTTTAGGGCAATCTGCTTTCTTGGTTTGTGCTTCTTATTGCTGTCCTTGTTCCACATGGGTGTGCTCTCTCACTTTCCATTTTAATTCCTGCCCTATGCCCTCAATCTCGGGACACTGCCTGTGTTGCAGGGAAGAGGCTTTCAGCAGCTCTTGTCTGCTGTCTGCGTTTGCCAAGGGTCACTGGGTTCCCAGAGCTCACCACAGAGGGCAGAAGCCAAAGAGCTGTATATAACCTCAAATATATTTTGGATTTTATTTTCTCTGGGTGCCCCACATTTTCAGAGAGGGTGCAGCAGCAGATAGGTATTTTCCCTGGCCTGGACTCTGTTTCCCACAGAAAGGTATAATAGACATGTGTCACCATACTAGATTCTCTCTTGCCTTCAGACTGGAAGAGAGAGGTTGTGCAGCTCTATCTGGCAGCAGCACAAGGAGACTTGCATCGAGGCATTAAGGACCAATACAGAGGTATTTTTATTCCTCTCAGCTCCTGATGGGCAGGCATATTTATATAAATCTATATAAATTACTGTTTCTACACAATTTCTGGAACATGTCTCTCTTGGTGTATGAGTGGAGGGGCAGTTTTATTCTGAACATTTCTGCCACTAGACTACGTCTGCCTTCATTAATGGATAACCAAATCAAACAAATCTCCAGACTTCAATATAAAAGACTGCAGCAAACCATGCCAAAGTCACACCAGTCTGCCAAGTTGACTGACTTTGCTTCTAACAGTCTTATAGTGAATTGATGAGGAAGATTTTTTTGTTAGCTTCAATGCATATAGGTTACAAGGCAGATGAGGAAGAATTTTGTGTTTGGTTTGTTTTTTTTTTTCCTTGACAATGTTGAATTAATCTCCACATGTGTACATTTTAATGGCTGTTGATATGCTTTTGATGTATTGATTGTTTGCACTTTCTCTCACAGACAAGAATAAACAGTGCTTGTCTATATCCAATGCAGAGAAGGAATAAACAAATTAATCGTTCTGTAGGGCTTCATCTCTTTTCTAAGCCAGCAACCCAGGTAAGCAAAAATATGTAATACTTCTTTTCCTCCTATTTCATTAGCTAGACTGTTGATTTCTCTGTTTCCAGTTTTACCATATTTTGGGTTTGCTTACACTTGGATCTCGCTGAAAGGCATGTTCATTGATGAATTACTGTATAAAAAGTGCTCTGAGTCGTCCCTATAACAGCTGTGTGAAGACTTACTGGCATTCCTTACTAAAGGAGGAAGCAATGTTTTCACTTGACCCAATTTCATTTTTCTCAGCAAGGTATAAAAATCATGATAGCATATAGGGCTAAAAATCTAAAACAGAAAAAAATCGCACATTTCATTTCAAACTTTCAAAAATGCAATCTTTTGGAGTATTGTTTCAAAATAAATATTTTTCTTTTAAAACTTCCTATTGGCTTTTCACTTTTTTAAGCAAAACAATACAATAATGATAATATTCTATTGTAATGGAGCATCAAATTTAGTGTTGATTCAATCAATGAATAAACAGTTTGTCTGGAAAAAGTTTTTCAAGTTTTCTAAGCATCATTGCTTCCTAAAGACTGCCTATAACTTTCTGCCTCATCAAATAAAGTTTAATTGACCACTGCAGTAAGAAACAGGCTATTCGTTCTGCCTTCTCCTGTTGATAGAAAATTCAGATATGCTTTGAATAGTGATGGTTTGCAGTTTGGACAGGCTAGTCAAAACTAAGAACAGCAAAAAGCTAAAAGAATAATTCACTCCAGTAAAGCACCTATGCAAAGGGGACTTACAGGCATGTGAAAATGGTTACAGGGTAATAGATGGACTCATTGCTCTTAATTTCCTGTTTGATTTTTTGCATGTTTTATGAGCTGTTTCATGCTTTTATTCTTATTCTTAGTAAATATTTTTGAGGATACCTCTAAGCAATGAAGAGCTATCGTATGTCTTTATTCATCACATTCAAAATTATTTATAAGGGATTTCTTCAATGGAAATAATGTGCAGGCACTATTAGTACTCCTGATAATAAGTGTCCAAAAAGGCCATTGAGACTTTTGGTCCTTAAAGTATTAATTAAATTACTGATAAATGTGTGTTTTTCATTATTGCCTCTTTCTAGATATGTTGCCTAGCAACTTTGTCTCATGAAGCAGATTTATAGACTTTGCAAATAAGAAATGTCTCTCAAAGGATACAGGCATAACTGTGAATGACAGTTTTCTGAGCTTCTGTTATCTGCCCATGTGCTGTAGATGGACACCTTCACTACGGACAAGGCTATGTTACTGTACCTGATCCTGCTGAGCCTTGTGATTGGGAGCAGCCAGGGGTGCTACTGTGAACATTACCCATGGGGGTCGTGGTCTGCCTGTTCACAAACCTGCAATTATGGCACACAGACCAGGCACAGGTAGGGCCAACTTATCTCATTACTTCTGTGACTTCACTTATTCCCTGGGAAAAAGACCCCAACACTTCTGAGGAGGGGGACCTGTGCCTGAAGCTCCAGCTTTCGTAATATACTGAGAAAATGTGTCATATCAAACAGTTTACCAGATGAATATATTGTATTTTAATTGAAAAGTAATAAAATACAATATTATATATATACAGCATCACAGGGCCTCCAGCAAACCTGTATCTGCCAACAGATGTAGTGAGGGTGAGCCCCTTATAAGGGGATACCAGTGCCTAGTGCCCTGTTCTGGGAGCTCTGCCCAGCTCAGAGCATTGTCATGGCAGAAGGTAGCTCCAGCTGACAAGTCTACAGAAAGTTTCTCCCTGTACTGTTAATTTTGTCAATCTTATTAAAGTCAAATGAGATTCAGCAGCACCAAATTTGATGCAATGCAGTGGTATACTCTATGACAAATCTCCTCTTTTCCTCCTGGCTTTTACTGTACTATTCTCTGGGACAGTTGAAGTGAAGTGGAAAAAGTTGCTCTGTAAACATAAAGCATATTTGTATTTTTCTTTTAATCAACATTCTGCAACTACCTATTATCTCTCAAGTTGTTTTCATTGGGCTCAAATAATTTTCTGTATCAGCCTTCACACACAGGTAGAAAACATCTGTGATTCCTTCCTAGCATAAATTGTGAATTTTTTTTAGGCAAATAAGAACGGATGAATATTATAGTCAAAACTTCTGTGACCAGCTGTGCACAAAGCAGGAATCCCGTGCGTGTAACCAGCAAACATGTCCTATCAACTGTCAGCTCGGAGACTTTGGCCCTTGGTCAGAATGTGACCCGTGTATTAAAAAACAAGTAGGTGGGAAAAAAGAAAAAAGAGCAAATCCATTTATGAGAACTTGCTTCAAAGTTCCATTGTCACAATTAAAGCTGATTTTTCCACATAAAGGATAAATCAAGCTGTAGAGTTTGCATTTTTATTTGAGCAGGAGAAAGTCACAGTATCTTTGGCTTATCCATAGCATTCTGTATGTTCTAAAGATAAGAAAAATAAGATGTAATAATCTACTAAAAAAGTTAACCCATGAATCTTAACCAGCAGTGGCCAGAAATGCTCAGGCTGTGTGTCAGACTGGTAGTCAGGATCAATTTGAGATTGCTTTTAACAAATCCAGAGCACCATTCCTCCAACCTTTTAAGCCTTCACAAAACTGAAGGGGATGTGCTTAATATCTATGGAATAAAACCTCAGGAAGTCTTTTTTTTTCCTCTTGGGCCTATGTCTGTTGACTGATGGCAGACTTAGAGTTGAGATGGCAGAGGGGGAAGAGATGAAAAGTCGAGTTCAAGTGGATTTGACCTAAAGGAACCAAGTCCTGGCAAAGATAAGGTTCTAGGAAGTGGAGGGGAGTGCAGATTGCATGGGGTAGTTATGTGTCTGGTTCTGAGCTTTGAGATCAGTTGTGACAGCAGCTCTGTTTCTGTGCAGATTCAGTATACAACTCTCCGAATGCCCTGCTCAGCTTCCAAAATCTATTCTGTGCCTGAGAAACAGTCTTGAAAAACCTGTCAGATACCCTCAGTGTATCTTTACAGACATATATAACTTTCTGATGCCCATGCAGGATAAAGATAACATGAAGAAGCTGGTCTAGGTGTGAATGTGAACCACTCTATGGGGTTGCTATCCTGCAACAGGGATTGAGAGCACAGCAGGGAGAAACAGTGAAAGTGGGAAACAGTGAGCTGCAAGAGCTAAAAGGGGAATTCTTTTTGGCAATCAATAACTTCCTAAATGGTTGAGTTTCTTACACACTCATAAGTAGAAGCATTGTTCAGTTTTGTTAACTTCAAATATTTGCTGCTTCAAGAAAAAAAAGGTGCTTTTGTGGACTGTGATCCATTTTTCCCTCTAACATATAAAGAGCACTGCTTGTGATAAATATAAGCAACTGTCAAAATGACATGACTTCCAAGGTTTAGTGTGAAGATTAGTGAAGCAAGATCTAAATGAGGGGAAGAGATGAAGAAGTGGAAGTTCACACAAATAATATAGTGACTGTTACGGACCCCAAATGGAGTACAAGTAATTGTTATCTTGAGCTCAAATGCTTTCAGATGGTCTGGTGTTGCTCCTTGCACTTGCATTCTCCCTTCATAGTCACTTGATTACTTGATTTTTTACTAGACATCTTCCTGCGCTGTTTGAGTTCAGTAGTTCTCTTCAGGAAGAGAAGTAACAGAAGTCTGCAAGGAACTGTGCTTTTCTAGTGGGAAAAATATCTTAGCGGAGCAATTGTTCAGTACCATGCAGATAAGTCTCACTCACTTTTTCACTCACCAGAGTGAAAAACATATCTGAAGTGATTTGTCCAGCAGCATTTATTCAGCATTGTTATTCTGCATGGAGGTTACTGACTTTGGGAAAGAAAATCCAGTAAGATTTAGATTTTGCTCCTATATCATGTTTGGTAATAGAAACTGTCAGGAAAACCATTTTTTTCTCCCAGTTCTGCCAGTGCTCTTCAGACAAGAGGCCCCATGTGTGGGAGCCAAGCCAGATGGTTTGAGGATGGCACTACATGCCCCTGTCAGAGTATTTCTATTTCAACAGAGATGATAAAGAAAAATCTCCGTTAAGATTGTTGCACACCATTTCCTGCTGTACCATTAAAACTGAACACATAGGGGCTGAACTTTAGATTCTTCCAGTGATGTAGCCCATGTTGTCAAGTGCTTCATCATGTGTGCTCTGTCATGGCTAGTGGGGCTCTTGGTTTCCAGATTGCTGCCCCCCCTTACCTGGGATGATGGCATGGTAGGATGTAAGGACAACTATTTCCTTTGGGACCCTGGTTTTGATAAAAGCTTCAACAGCACTAACACATGTGACTGTGCCTGAGGGTGCACGCAGCTACAGAAACAGCTCACACAAAGCACCCTGATTTTATTTCTTCTGCCCTACAGTTTCGTGTCCGGACATTCCTGAGACCATCTCAGTTTGGGGGTCAGGCCTGTACGGAGTCACTGGTGGATTCCCGCCCATGCTTCCCAACTAAACTCTGCAGTGTAGTGGAAATTGATTGCAAGAATAAATTTCAGTGTGAAAGTGGTAATGATAATCTTCATTGCATAATTGTTGCACTATTCGATAGTTCAATGGTTAGACACTGAGGCAAGAAAGGACAGATAATCTAGGTCTTGTATATTCCATACACAAAGTCCAGGGGAAAGAAGCAGGGACTGAAGTCTACTTAAAATTTCATATGAATTAGTAGCAGCTTATGTTTACAGTTTCTTCTGTAACTAGAAGTAATTCAAGTGCAGTTCCTAGCCTGTGATGTCAGTATGACCATGATAGCTAGACAGCAGCACTGTTCCAGTAATATTTCTTTGTACAAATTCTTCATGTACAAGCATATCCATAGAGTTTGTCTGAACATAAACTCACACTGTTTTTGTTGAATTTCTGGTATTTCTTGTTTACTTTAATTTAAATATCCTTCATTATCCTTAAAATAGCTTTATCCTCATACCCTTCTGCTAATCCTAAAATTAAGCCTTCACATCTTCAAAGCAAGCCAAAACTGGCAGAACTGAAACAACCATTTCTCATAAGAACAATCTATGCATTGTAGTGCCTCTCTATTAATTCCTAAGGCAAGTTCACACCTTTACTAGGGAAAAAACCAGAGTACCTTTTTCTCTATTCAGACATGATGAATCTTTGCATTGCTGATGCTGTTTCTCTGGTGCAGGTCGTTGTATTGCAAAAAAATTAGAATGTAATGGAGAAAATGACTGTGGGGACAACTCTGATGAAAGAAATTGTGGGAGGATAAAGACTGTGTGTAACAGAAAGTATGAGAGCATCCCAGGTGTGCAGTTAATAGGCAGTGGGTAAGCCATCTTTACTTGTTTTTCATAAACCTGAAATCCTTACCTCACTAATTTACATAAAAACATAATCCTCAATTAGCATTTGAAAGTATCACATTAAGATACATAATCTCTCATATTAAAATTAAGATGGAATTGTAAAAATGAAGCCAAACCTTCAGGCAAATACTTGCCCGCTGCATCTGTCAGTCTTGCTCTGCACAGCTGGTGGACTAGACAAAGAGCTGTCAAGAAGCACTGCTCTCTGAGTTACCCTCCCTGCCTCACAGCAACCTTAGCATCACATACTGGCAACTTCCCTCTCAGTTATGCTTAATGCCTCAGAAATTTTGAGGGTGTTGTTTGTTTTGCCTATGATACATTTCACATGATACCAGCCATCCCCTCTTCCAGAATACTGATTTAAGCAGTATAAGACCTAAACAAGGGATGCTTATCCCAGATAGTCATGCAATTTTTAACTGAATTTTGAACTCCGTGCACTCTGCTTAACATCAGTTACAGCAGAAATGGAGAACTGCTTATTCACTTACTAGGCCATTCTCTGTTTAAGAGTGACTGTCTCATACTGAAATTGGAATTACCCAGAGGGCGAAGCACAGCTGAAAAGTAGGAAAAATGGTTGCCACTGCAGCACTTTTGCAGATGAATTAGATGTTCTTGTAGATGAACTTCTTTCAAAGCAGTTACATAACACAGGTGTTAATGCCATTTCATTCAAACCTACAAAATCTTCAGTGCGGCTATATGTCACAAAAAGTTTCATGTCTATATGTCTTTCTGGAATTGTTTAATCTCTGGATATACTTTTTGGTTAGATTTCACATTCTGGCTGGAGATAGCCGAGGGGAAGTCCTTGGCAACTCATTCAATGGAGGACAATGCACCACAGTGAAGCGCAAAGAGACAAGGAAATTGTATCGTGTTCCTGCAAACCTGGAGGCTGTCAGCTTTCAGGTATTCTTAATTAGCAACTTCTGGCTGAAGAAACATTGCCATAATTACAGTCCAAATTGTGTGCTCAAGTCTAAGCAGCAATTTGTGGTTTAGGACAAGATTTCTCCACTTTGTGAGGCCAGGACGTTCTTCGAGTGATGTGCAGAAATGGGATAAATTGAGCAGTTGCGTGGCTCTACTCACACCTTTTAGATCTGCGTTTACTCACCGCACAGTCAACATGATTGATTCAGGCTTCTTTCTTGCTTCCTCATGTCTGTAACTATGTCTTTGTTTTGACTTGAGCCTTGCTCTTTCAGAATGCAGGATGTGAAAAAAGCTCAACTAATGTGTGAAAACTGAACTGCTGAATTTTTTGCCAGGAGTGCTGTGAGGTTTTAGCATCACTTGAAGGGGAGCAACTGAAGAAAGGACACCCTAATTTGTTTCATGGAAACTGCAATTGGATTGGCCATGACATACAATAGCATGTTGGAAGGGACCTCAAGGATCATCTGGTCACTCTTCCTGGCAAAACGTGGTCTAAACAAGATGTCCTAGCATCATGTCCAGCCAAATCTTTAAAGTGTCCAGTGTTAGGGAATTTGACAATTTCTTGGGGAGATTATTCAAAGCCTTTTTGTTCTCATTATGAAACATGTAAGTTTCATAAATAATGGTGAAAAATTACTGTGCGCATAAATATTCAATGTGGGAAAACCAGCTTTGGTTTGCCCAGGGAACTTTAAAGCTGTGTGGTTTATTAAGTTACGGATGTCCATTTGCAAAAGTGTTAAGGATTTGTGAATCTGACCTTTGAGAGCATATCTGTATCTTTCTGACATTTAGACCAGCCTTTGGTATAGAAGGGTCACTGGATCAGGGTTTCTTTTTGGAACTCCAGTATGTTTTTATGCAAAAGCAAATGACTTCTTGCAAAACAGAAGTGGGGAAATGGATCACCTCACCTCTCAGGTTCTTTAGCAACCCTATTAATTAAACAAATCTAGAGAAGGAAAACAAAATGCATCTTTCAGACACCTGGGTTTTGGAAAATTAGTAACTTCTGAACGGAGTCTAAAGTTTTCTTTGTGCTTTGCACAACAGCACCATTGAGGCTTATCAACTTGATCAGGCAGGTTTGCTCCCAGTTCCTCTCCACCTACTGGGAATTAAGCTGGGAATTATGAATAAAGGACAGAAAGCATGAAGCTCTTTGCCTTGTACAATATAGAAGCCATGAGACTGGGACTTAGTCATAGTGTGGACATAGCATGAAGGTCTGACAGTCTTTGAAATGCCTGTTGGAATACTTTGTTGAAAAATATTTCTAAGCTTTGGGGCATGAGGGTGGGAAACGTAAAAAAAAAGAAAGTATTGCATGCCTTTTTCTTTTTTGCTCTCTTGTATAAATGCCTGTTAGTAATGCTACTTCTTACCGAGTGCTCACCTCACCTATTAACTTTTCTCAGCCTCATCTTTAGTGTCAAGAACGATTTTCAGCTTACTGCCATGTCTCAGTTAATCCGGCATGTTTTTCCCTTAAAAATCAACAATTTGTTGCTTAGTAGGCTTCTGTTTCAGATTATTATTTGGGAAAATGCTCTTTGCTTTCCTAAATCTACAGGTGAAAGATGAAGAGGATGACGTAACATCAGCTTTCTACAATGATTTAACTCCCCTGAGTGATAGTGATCATGGACATAGTTCATTCACTCGTGGTGCTCAAAGATCTTCTGGTGTCCCATTTTTATTCTCAAGAAAGAAACGGGTTAAAGTCACATCATCTTCCTCCTTCAAGAAAGCTGTTGAAGCCTCATATGAAAAGGTAACTAGATGTTGCCTCAGATTTCTTGATTTGATTTGATTCTGTCTGCTCATTTCAGAACTGAGCTACTAAGGGCTTCTTTCCTTATCAAGGCATTGGCATTGCATTTAAAAACACAAGTAAGCAAAGGAACAACTACACTACTAGAATTACACATTAAAAAGTTTTTCTGAAACTATGGGATGCTCCAGGTTGTAACATACTTTCCATAATGCAATATGTGCTGCTCATTTTAGTATAGAAATCATAAACTTAACATATTCCATTTTAAAAAGTATAGATTTAACATAGATTTGAGATTATCAGATCAGGCAAAACTTTCATTTTCCTGTCATAATTATAGAGTAAGTAGGGAGAATGTCATGTAGTAACAGTAGCACACAACTCTGAAAAGAAATTACGTGCATTCAAGAATGTTGTGCATATGCATGTGCTGGGAATCATTCAACATTAGTTTCTGATTTGGTGACTAACTTGCATATTGGAGTCTTATGACTGCCAAGATGTACTTGATGATAATCTTGGAAATAACACATCTAGAGAAAAGTTTCTGAGAACTGAAAACCTTTTCCCATGAAATTCTGCACCTGTAATACAGTTGAATACTGTGGGATATAAGACTGTGCCCTTTTATAGTTTAATGGCAGTAAAGGGTGGGCTATTTTTTGCACAGGTGAGTCTAGGTGACCACTTCCCACTCTTCTCTATCCTAAACATAACAATAAATTCTTACCATGGGACTGGAATATTATGTAGCACATTTCATTATAAACTATTTTTCTATTCTTTCATTATAAACTACTCCAGTTTGTTGCTATTACTATTTATTTTCTTCCTTTTCCTGTCATTGAATTCCCATGCTGTTATTTCAAAAGGCTTCTGAAGGCTTTTTATCAGAATTTCTGCCCATTCCCTTAACCTGTGTTCCAAGTGTTTCCGGCAGTAGCTAATAGAGCTGGAATGCTTGAACTAGGATTGAAAAACTGAGAGCTCAAAGAGGCCATCTCTGCCGCTGGTGATATGTCATGGTTTAAGCCCAGCCTGTCACTCAGAAAGCAAGCAGCTGTTTGCTCACTCCCACCCCTCACCACCACCCCTTCTTCCCCCCACTCCCAGATGGATGGGGAGGAGAATCAAAAGAATGTAACTCCCATGGGCTGAGATAAGAGCAGTCCAGTAACTAAGGTTACTGCTGCTACCACTGCTGCTAGCACCAATAATAATAATGATAAGGGAAATAACAAGGGAAGAGAATACAACTGCTCA
>JBAFWW010064264.1:0-13524 GCA_036873685.1 Agapornis canus | reverse complement strand
ACTGCACCAGCTACTAAGAAGGAGAAAAATGACTGCTACTGCTGAGCCCAGGACATGATTTTGGGACATGGAATGACATGACAGGGGCAGACATGATTGTATGGCAAATCCACTTATGATATTTGGCATAAAAGATTACTTCATCAGCATGTTCAGGTGAAACCCTGCTTTGTAGAAAATTTCCAGTTAAAACTACTGGCCTCAACATCAGTCCACCTTAGGTTGTGTTTTTGTCCCCTTTTGTCAATGAAGTTGTTTGTGCATCAAACATCAAAACTGAACTTGAGTACTGTCCTGGGTTCAGCTATAGCAGTCATTTTTCTCCTTAGTAGCTGGTGAGTTGCTGTGTTTTAAATGTGCTGATCTGAACCCAGGACAAGTGTTCATATTTGATTCAGAGCAGGCTTTCTTTGGAAATAATAATTTCCGGTCTACTAATATTTTATATTAATACTTGTTACTCATGGGTCAAGCTTGCTACAGGCACCAGGTTTTACTACTATGATGTGGCCAGAAATAACTAGAGACTTAGGAATCCAATTTCTTGGAGTTGTTCTACAAGTGGGTTTCCAATACTGTGTGAGCCTCAGAGACTTAACAGAGAAATCACTAGGTTTGACAACTGTAAAGTAAATTGCTAGTAATAAAAACACTTAATTGCTACTAATAAAAGCACTTCAGTTAACTGCAGCAAATGCAAATGCAAGATGCATGTCAAGCAGAAATTCATATTTAGCATGCAAGAGATGAAAAGCATGCCAAAATTAGCTAAGGTTTTAGAATCAACATTTGCCAAAGAGGCTTGTAATTTTGTGTGTCATAAATGAAATGTTAGCTGGCACAGCTGAAAATTGAGGATAAGAACCTAACTCACCTGAAAATCCTAAAAATGGATTAACCACAGGGTATTTTAGGGACTGAGTACAACTCTGGGAAGTGTTACATAACTATTTCTTCCATACTAATTCTTACTGCAGCAGAAAGTTGCATATCCTTAGCTTATTTTCCGTTGTGCAAATGAGGGCAAAGAAATGAGCGCTGCTGTGCAGCACTGAGAGCCAAAGTCCAGTTCATGTGTTGCGTTGCTCAGTCCTGGCTTTGAGACCTCTCTGTCTAAATGCATCCTTGAATCTTCTAAGCCAAGTGACCTTGGAGACTGAAATAGAGACAAACTACCAGCAGCAAAATTCAGCAGAAGCACCCACATATAAATCAGTAACAATTGTTTTTACATATAATGAATTTTTACCCTCTGCTGGATGGTCGTTTGCTCCAGTTTTATGCCCCTCCTGTTGCTCTTGATCTTTTTGCTTTGGCCTTGTGCTGTCCATTCCTTTGGACACTTTATAAATTCCTTCTTTCCATATTTCCTGTTCCTCTCCTGTCTATTTAGTTAAAAACCTCTAGCACTAGAAAAATATATGAATTAGATGTCTCAAAAACATCAGTTTTTTGTAAGAGTAATAGAGGTTTCCAGTTTTTGAACTTTGTTTTCTTTCGCCTCTAATATTAATAGCCTGATACTTGAACTCAATGAGATCTTTATCCCTGTGGCTTAGTTTTAGTTTTAGCAGACTGATGTATTCTGAAACTTCATGACATTGACTTAGTATCCAAAATAGCCACTCACCAGATTGTTTGCAAACCAAACAAAACCAAGCCTTTCCTCTGAAATTTTTTGCTTGTTTTATCAGTTCTTGGTATATTTGTTTTGGCAGGAATCCTTTTGTTTTGTGTTTGGTAGGTGCTCAGGGAGTCCTAATTTTCTTTAGAATGCTATATACACCCACAGTGTAAAGGAATAATGAGCATTGTCTTCAAGGACTTCACAGGGATCTTGGAATCTCCAGGTATAGTTTGATCATGGTTAAAGCAGCATGATTAATTAGTTCTAGCAATGTATCTCAGAACATGATTTTGGCTTCTCTACTTTCTGCAATTAACTACCTATGTAGATGCTATGACTACTTTTTTCTTTCTTCTAGAATTCCAACTTTATTAGAGTCCACAAAATAACTTCTGTTGCAAACTTCACAATGAAACAGTCAGATCTGCAGCTCTCAGATGTCTTTCTAAAAGCACTTAACCACCTGCCCCTGGAGTACAATTATGCTTTATACAGCAGAATATTTGATGACTTTGGCACTCACTACTACACCTCTGGGAAGATGGGTGGTTCCTATGACATTCTTTACCAGTACAGCTCTGAGGAACTGAAGAACTCAGGTATGTAATCTTTAAAAAGAAATTATCACAATGTGCTTACCAGCTTTTCCTATCACAGTTTTTAGGTCTTACACTACATAGTAAGTCCTCCAACAGCAAAATAAATAAATAAATAAATAAATAAATCCTTTAGACTTGCATAGATCCAGGAATTGCTCACATTGCTTGGATAAAGAACAAGAATAAATTTTGGTTACAATATATTAATTTCAAGAGTTCAAGAGGTTCCTTACTTGATAATTGTTTTTAAGGAAACCTGAGACCTTTAGGTCAAGACCAGGTGCCACCAGGAAAAGGTGTTCCAGCATACTCCAGTGTGGGAATCAAGTCTGAGAGGTGCATGTGGTATTTTCAGGGATACAGTCATTGAAGTTGTTGGTATTTATTAGAAATTATTCTAAAAATATTTCCATGCCTGCCAGACTATCAAAATGAAAACACTATACAACAAAAGTGGAATTTTTAAGTTAAAAGTTGTGATCCTTAATGCTATTGCTGTAACTTGCATGGGTATGGGAGGGTATCTAAAGGGTATAGTAGGCATGATGCAGTCCAATGCTGTTGGTACCTGGGGAAGCAAACTCCTGCAGTAGCAAAATCTCCAGTCGTGCTAGAGGAGCAGGGAGACCTGTGATGACTCACCTTGACGTGGGAGCCTGGGGGCATTTTGCCATCATATAATGTGGTTATGGGGATGAAGTTGCTGTTTTGTGATATTTCTAGGCCTGGCAGTGGATGAATCAACAGAGTGTGTCCGAACGGAAACAACAAAGCGTGTGTTCTTCAGGAAGAAAAAGAAAGTCAGTACCAGATGTACCACAAACAGGATGACTGTGAAACATGAAGGTGACTATGATGAAAAAAGTTGTTGCATCCACCATCTTTGGAGCCTTTGTCTGGCAATATTGTGGTGAAATCCTCTTTCAGGTTCCATTCTGGAGTCGGCTGAACGGTCGGTCTCTCTGGTAAAGGGTGGCAGGTCAGAGTATGCTGCAGCTCTGGCCTGGGAGAAAAAGGAGGCTTTTCCAGAACACACAGTCTTCACAGACTGGCTGGAATCAGTAAAGGACAATCCTGTTGTGGTTGACTTTGAGGTAAGAGAAGAATAAGGAAAATGTTGAGGTAGTAAAGCACTCACCAGTTAGCGGTTTTTCAGAGAGCTCTTCAGGTGTTTTCTCTTTTAATGTGATGCTGTGTGTGATATGAATGTATATGGGCTTAAATTAAATATGCAAAGCATTTATTTGAACTGCTTCTTGTGCATGTAGGTTTCTAAGCTACACCAGGTTTGCACTGTCCGTGGATAATTAGAGTAAGAAGGAGGAATGCAAATGAATTGCCGTGTCACCAGAAGGAGCTCAGGCATGGACAGGGATTAGTTACTGTGCAGGAAAGCAGTCTGAGGTTCTGGGAACATTTTTGTCCCTGTGTTCTTCCACTTGTTGCAAGGTATGGCATGTAGCCAAACTGAAACAAAGCAACAGTCCCTGTTATCTCTGTACTGCTCATATAATGCATCACAACGGCACTGTTGTGAATGCAGTAAGCTGCCTCCTTCCACAGCTGGCACAGCAGCCACTCTGCAGCAGTGTCAAAGCACTCGAGACAAGCAGCAAAACCAGCCTGAATGCAGTGATCTTTAACTGCAGATGCTGAGCTTATGAAGGCAGTGTAAGGTTGTCTCACATGGCAGGAACCACATATAAACAAACCCCATGTCATCTATAGTGTTCTGATTTATTAGACATAGCATTTCATTTGTTTCATTTACCACTGGCTCATAGAGCCCAAAATTGGGGAAAAGAAGTATAAACAGAGTAAGTTTAGAATCACAGAATGGTTTGAGCTGAAAGAGACCTTAAAGATTATCTAGTCCTAATCCTCTGCCATTGGCAGCTACACCTTCCACTAGACCAGGTTGCTCAAAGCCCCATCCAACCTGGCCTTAAATACTTCCATATATAGCAGTGTCATGCTCCTTTAAAACATCTACAACTTTCAGCATGCCTGACTCCTGTGTGGTATGGCTTCATACACAGGCTCTAATGTCTTTAGAAGTGCTGTAGCTCTCCCAGCAGGACCCTGCTGTGTCTACGTAACTGCTTACTGAACAGCTGTCTTCCAGGTGTCACCCATCATGAATTTGGTGAAGAATGTGCCATGTGCCGTGACCAAACGTCACAACCTGCAGAGAGCCCTGAGAGAGTATGCGGGAAGGTTTGACCCTTGCCAGTGTGCTCCATGCCCCAACAATGGCAGGCCTGTGCTTTTTGGGACAGAGTGCCTCTGCCTGTGCAAGGCTGGCACCTATGGCAAAAGCTGCGAGACACGAGCTCCAGGATACAAATCAGGTATTTGGGGTGATACTGTCATAATGTAACTATGGTTCTTCTGGTATCTATTAATCAAGGATTAATCTGAAATAACCTTCCATTACTAAATCCATAGCACTTTTTATCACATGATGATGGTCAGAAAGAGTAAGAATAAAGGTAAGCTTGAAAATAAAGAATCAAACTGAATAGGCACAGCTCAAAAGAAATTGTAAGACATGGTAGAAGATTCCTTAGCTACATAATTAAGATAATAGCAAATGAGCTTTTCAGCAATGTGTATGAAGTTGAGATCTAAGATAACTGATGTAAAAATTATGAAACCAGTTCCTTAGTTTTCCCTATAGCCTATTATACTTAAGACTAAATGGCTAATGGAGATAAGAGTTGATTACAATGTTGAAGGAAAACTCAGTTGTCTTGAGGAGAGGGAACATAATCATTATTCTGAAGAATTTAAAGAACTACTTCATGCAAACAGCGTTTTTAATTAAATTGGCACTACTGCCATGCCTATGGGAAACAGAAGAGACTTCCAGCATTATACTTATGATAATGCGTATTTATATTCAAGGTCCAAAAGGGGACAAAGGGAAAATCACTAAGGCAGTTACAGGTCTCATTTTGCGACCCTGATAAAGAAATACTTTGAAAAAAATGAGCAATTGAAGATATGCAGATAGAGATGAATGTAGAAAGCATATTTTACGCAGAAAAGAAAGGATGAGTAAGTATTTTATATATATATATATATATATATATATATATATATATATCATATTTTCATATACAAAAAAAAAAAAAAGTAGAAAAAAAAAAGAGGAGTTTTAGTTTTGCTTGCATACGGTGTGTATTGGGGATTTAGACATGGTGTTAGAGTTCAGGCTCATTTAATAACTCATTAAATACTGCCCTATGTAAAAAGGTTGCCAGCATTACAAGACCTCAAACATCTGTATGTGCAATTGAAATACAAATCAGCTGCTTCTGGGTTTGACTGTTATCTGTGATCAAAACTAGAAAGAAAAGTTTTCTTAGGTTTATTTAGGTTTTCATAAAGCAGCTGGAATTTGGCTGATCTCTTTCAAAAGAAACACTTTTCTAGATACAATCTAATCCCTTAAGAGTAACAATTTTAAATCCTCTGAAAATCCCTGTAATGAATTTAGTTAGCATCGTTTCTTTTGTACACGGCCTTAGGAGAAATGTATGGTACGGATCTACCAAAAGATGGGATTTCTTTTTATTTCCTGCAGTTGCTGTAGATGGGCACTGGGGTTGCTGGTCTGAATGGAGTTCGTGCGATGCTTCCTTCAAAAGAAAAAGGACCCGGGAGTGTAATAACCCTGCCCCTGTGAATGGCGGGAAGCCTTGTGAAGGTGAACAGGAAGAAGAGGAGGACTGTTATGTCTCTGTGTTCACCGACAGGTAAAAAGGTGATAATTCAAAAGATCTCCTTAGTCATGAGGTAGATATAAGGAGCCCTCCAGAATGGCTTTGTGACTACCAAGGAGAAATAGCAGACATCTGTCCTCTCTGAACTTCTGTGCTGTGGTTGAGAGAAGGAAATACCTGAAAATCTTTGAACTTGCTGCAAGTTTGGTTGTACTCATTGTTCATTCCTAGAAATGACTGATGAATTACATATAAAGTGTGCCTGTAGACCTGTTAACACTGCTTTACATGGCTTCTTGTCCAAAACCATGGAGAACTCATCTGTTTCCTTTCATGGGAGTTTACAGGTCCTGGGTTTTTTTTATCACATCTTATTTGCTTGAACGTTTAGGTCTGAACTTAGTCTCAGAGAGAATTCCACTGAAACCAGCAACCTTTTCATATTTCCACTCTGTCTGATGTACCTGGTTTGCATGGTTTCAGTTTAAACCCTAGCTCTAACCCCAGACTGGCTCAGTTTCTTGTATCTTCAAGAGCAAAGCTTTGTGCAGATTCAGTCTTTTTACTGGAACCAAGAGCAGAAGTGGGATTTTCATCATCCCTGTTCTAATGACTACAGAGGAGATTCTGGAGTGAATAGCAGAGGATTAAAAAAGCAATGGGCTCCACAGTTCTTTACTACTCATCTCAGTTAGACACCATGGCTGTATAGCTCCATGCTCACAGAGATCCTTTAGCCATTGCCTGATGGCTGCAGGTGGGTTTTGACTAAACCCAGCCAAATCACATGGGTGTAAGAGACTTCTGCTGTCTGTTGTTCTTCGCCTCTTTTTTTTAGTCCATAAAAATATTTCATGATTTATGTCAGTAGAAATTGTAGCCCTGTATCTATCACATTTTAATGCTCTTGCAACCTCACTCCTATCAGCACCTGCAAATTTTGATGTTAATCATCTTCTATTTAACAGAAAAATATTGGGCTTTTACCATGGAGAGGGGGACAGGACACACTCGCAGCAAAGCTCCTGACATTCTGCCATTGTCATTTGGTAACACCAATACTTAAGGTACATCACTAACAGCAAATTTTTACTTTTCAGAGCTGCTCCATGTATAAATGATGATGAAGACAGGAGAGAAGAGGATGTCTTGATTGGTGAACCTGAGTCAGGATGCTCCAGGCCAGACCCACCAGAATATGGCTTTATTAGGGTGAGCATGCAAAATGAATGTTACAGAAGGCAAGTATACTAATTACAGAGCTGGGAATTTTTACAGCTTCTTTGCTACATGTGCCTTACACCCAAGCTAGCTACTATGCCAGTGAGCATGTTGCCTTGTATGTGGCACGCTACAGGACTCTATTCCATCAAAGTTCATCAGCAACCGAAGCAAAGGCAAGGTAGAACTCATTTCAAACAGTGGTCCTTGCATTCTTGTTTTGTAACCATGACATCTGGTAGTTCAGCTGAACAAACATACCATTATATAGGTTGAGTGGATGACTCATTATTTCAGAGTAGGAAAAACATGCATTCATTACATCGTATCATCAGGCTTTTACCATTGTTTCTTTCAACAATGTCCAGTCTCATTACCACAGATTTCTGAGGGGTTTTTGGTTTCTTTTTTTGCAGAATGAAAAGAACCAGTACGCTGTGGGGGAAGAAGCTGAAATTGCTTGTGTGAGCGGTTATGTTCTCAGTGGCTATCAATTCTTAAGGTGTCTGCCAGATCAAACCTGGATGCAGCAACCTGTTGAATGTCAACGTAAGAAAGAGAAAACTAATTTAGCCCAGCAACAAAACAGGAGTTGAAGAAAAAGGCAAAAAAATACATTTTAATGCAGGTTTTAACAAAAGAATCTATAATGATATTTGAGAAAATGGCATTTTAAAAAGGTATTTCATGTAGATGTAGCAAAAGCCTACTGAGTCACTGCATCATTCTTCTTTCAATTCAGAACTATTATGTTCTTTGTAAGGACATTGTAATATTCAGTGCTTTAAAAAGCCCTCAGATGGATGCTGTGAGGTCCTTCTCTTGTCTGCCTTTAAATATCTTTACCAGAAGGACTCACCTTTTGTTTTCAGACTTACAAAGTTGTCTTTAAGTTGATAGAGTTGTGTTGAAGAAACTGTTCTTAGAGGAATTGATCTACCACTATTTGTATTAAATGGTATACCACCAACCCAGGTTGCCTTCAAACTTTCCACAATAAATCAAAGCTTTCAAGTATTTACATTCCAGTTAAGAAGTAAGGATCAGAACTGACCTGGGTTTGCTAACAGGACTGATTCTGATAGTTTGCAAGAACTGGTGTGATTTTACTGACACGGTGTTCATTTTATAAAAAAAAAAAAAAAAAACAAAAAAAAACAACCCAAGAAAACCCCACCAAGTTATGAGTTTTCTACAGCCATTAATTTTAATTGTTCTGTTACTGACTTCATGTGGAAAAAAAAAGAAAAAAAGAAAAAAGCTGTTAATGCCATTCTTATTTTAAAACTGTAAAATGAAATTACTCATGCTAGGAAACAGTAGAAAAACATTGCAATTATTTAGTTATTGATTGAAAAGTATTTTAAAAGACTATGACAGTTCACTGAAAATTTCTAGACTTAATTATGTTAAATATTTATTAGTTTTGAATGTCAGTCAAATATTCAGTGTTATTAAGTGCCTTTATGGCTCTTTAGATGAAGCATTAGGACTTGCTGTAAATATCTACCATAAAAACACCATAAAACCATCCAGAATTATACTTATTTCTTGTTTATTACAGCCTCGGTATGTCTTAGGCCACCAATATCTGACAGTGTCACAATTTCACCATTTAAGCAACAGTACAATGTTGATGAAACCATGAAGCTGAGCTGCCAGACTGGGTTTATAGTCACTGGTCAAAACCAGTACACCTGTGGGAAAGACCTGTCCTGGATACCACCTATTTTGAGACCTATTACATGTGAAAAAGGTCAGTATGCCTGCAGATACCTTAAAGTTTGTATACTGCTGGTATTAACAGCACAGTTTTGTCTAGTTGCCTGGTTTTAAGATGTATAACAACTGTTGATTAATTTTGGTTTTACTTTGTGCCTTCCACAGTGCCATATAATTTCACCCCCAAACTTTTGCATTAAGTTCAGAATTTTTGGGTGCAATGTATGGTACCATTTAATTATGAAATTGAGATACTGAAACTGTAACAACCCCCAGCTGTATTAACAAGGCTTTATGAAAGCAGAGTAAAATAATGCATTCTACTAACACTTCAGCTCATTGTACAGGATTTTCAAGTAATTCTTGAAAAGACTGATGTCTACTTGTAGAATCTCAACCACAGCAGCTTTTGGAGAGAGAAATAAGGGATAGGTAGAAATAAACCCATTTTAAGTTTCATAGCAGGAGTCCAAGATACTTTTGTTCACTCTGTTGCTAGTTTCAATAACTCTCACTCTTTTGTTTCAGATGTGCAAACTAGAATTGGAGGTGTTTGCAATCCAGGACAAAAAGAAGTTGGATCTCAGTGTGTTTGTATGTCTCCAGAAGAAGATTGTGGGTAAGTCAAGTACTTTAATTAGAAGAAGAAAAGCCAAAGTTTCTCCATTGATAGAGCAAGAGTCCACTGTGACACAAAACAGAAAGACTAACAAAAGACAACAACAATTCAGCACTACTTTCTGTTCAGATGTTAGGCACCTATGCCTCTGTATTTAAATTGCAAACCCATTTATAACCTGTAAAATAAATGAATGATGACATTAACCAAATGGCACACCATGGTACATCCTTCTAATATACATTGTCATCTGGTACTGAAGATTCCAAGTCTTCCTTTTCTTCTCTTTATTCCTCCAATTTCTATATTTTCACTGTCATCACCTTGCTATAACAGGTCATGCTTCTTATGTTTGAGATTTACCTTTTTCAGATTAACATTCTGCAAAATACACTGTATGTTTCAGAATCCAGAGCATATGAAAGTGTATGGAACTTGGATTTATTGTCACCACACAACAAGACCTGCAGAGGCTATTGAGCAATCAAGTGAACTGAGGGTTATCCTAGAGGATTTGTAGTAAATGACTGGCCAATGTGCAGGTGTGGGTCTGAAGATAGGAAAGATGACCCCAAACTGGATATGAGCTGGGCAGTTGTAGTGCTGAGATCTAAACACATTCCACCACAGGGCTCCTGTGTGACTGCAGGCAAGTCCCTTGGAATGGGATTCATCTTGTTCATGTCAATGCCCAAATAATCAGATATCTTCTCTGTCAAGAGCCCTTGGGAAGGGAAAGAGCATATTAAGGGGGTGAGAGATATTGTCAAACATACATGGGCCAAATCCTCTGAGAACTAGAAATGTTTTGTTGACTAACACTATAAACTTAATTCAGAAACATAAACAAAGTGAACTGTATTGCTCCCTCCCTTTGGGAGATGACTAGGCTCCACAAAATAGTGCTGCTTGGAAATGCCTGTACTTGCTGAGGACGAATCCACTCAGGAACCAAGAGCAATACAGAAAGAAACTACAAGCAGCACGGCTGTGTTTGCCTGCATTGGTCCCAAACTAACTGTGCTTCAGAGGCAGACTGTCACACAGAGCTGCATTAACTCAGACAAACCATCTTGCAGAGGTAACAGCACTTCCTGATTTCTTGTGTAGGCACATGTCCTCCATTTCTCATCTGTTTGAGAGGAACAAAGCTTCCTCAGCTCACAGCATGACGTTGTTCCAGGTCCAGGTCTTGCAGTAGCTAGGACAGCCTAGACAGATACCCAACCTGGTCATGGCTTTGCTGTGTGCTGGTGGAGTGTTTAGAAGCATGGACTTGTTCCACAGCCTGTTAAAATAATTTTTCTTTTTCTCTTGGGCCAGCCACTACTCAGAAGACATCTGTGTGCTACATGCTGCTTCTGAACAGAATATTACCAAGCCCAGCTGTCAGTATTCAGCTGAATTGTGCCTTGGAGAGCAGTCATTTCATTTCTTACATGCTGGCCCTTGTCATGATAATTCCAACCTGGACTGGGCTATTGAAAGGGCAAAGCTCTCCACAAAGAGCTTGAAGAAAGTTCCCTGTGGCTATGACATCTGCTATGACTGGGAGGAGTGTCCAGGTACAACTTTCGAATGGTGGGATTTATCCAGCCCTTTGGACATAAAAATGAAATGTGATGACTCCTTCACTGCTCCAGGAATGAGATTTACAAGCATTGTGGTCAATATGAGCAATTTATGGTAGGAGGAGGGTGGAATGGTGGTCAGTCCTGTGTCTCTGATAGCAAGTGTTATACCTAGATACACGCCTTGTCCCTTTACCCCAAGTGGTGTAGCATTGCCACTTCCCATTAGTAAGGCACAAAATGAACTTGGAAATGAAGGGAACTTTTTCAGTAAAATTAACTTTTGAATCTCTAACCACAAAAATATAGTTGGTAGTGTTATTGTCCATTCCCTTTCAGGCTACTATAAACAATAGTTTATAATTCAAGAGTTAATCTGGGCCACACCTTCTATAGCATATAATTAAATTATGAAATTAAATCATGATGCTACTTAAAAAGCAAGACTGGGGCCAGCAGGCTTAATGGGATCTTAATGGTAAAATTTGAAAACAACCATATGTGAAAGCTGTGTTTATAAGAAGTTTTAATGAACTTGCTAAGCTGATGAAATCCCTAAAAGGATTATTTCATAAACACTATTGTGCAACTTGGCTATTTACTGTGTAACTTGGTGATAAGAGCAGTAGGTTTTCCTGTAAATGTCTGAGGTGCTGGCTGGCTCTGCACATACTGAGCATTTGCCAGGAAAAGGCTGAGTGGCAGCCACACTTATTCCTTCATTTGCTTCCAGAGACAAATATGATCCTTATCACACCTTGTCTTGTTATGATAAATTAAGCAACAGCAATGTGCAGCAATCTTGAGACCCTGTTTTGAATATGCAAGATTTTGGTGGCACAGGATTCGTAGTACTTGACTATAAAATTACTACATGAAATGCTCCTTGTGGGTCTGTAGCAGAGGGCATCACCATTTTGTGGCCCTGAAGGGACATGCTCTGGTGGAGCATATAAACACCCTGAGCTCCTGGGAAGGTGGCTATAATTTAAAAAAATATATTAGGCTTATTTACTCCAGAGCCCCTAAGAAGCCTAGATCTGCTCCCACTGTGGAAGTGGCTTAAAGCTGGATTCTGAGCCCGCACCTCAGTGGTTTTCTCTCACAAGCCTACAGAGGAGCCTTGTTCAGTGAGGAAAAATTGAGAGAGACAAAAAAATACATTAAATAAAATAAGTGTTCATTGTGGTGCTCAAGAGGTTTGAATTGGACTTTCCTCCTTACCATGTTCATAAAAGCTCTTTCTCATGAGAACACACAAACATTCAGAAACTTGAGGTTTTGATTTTAGAATGTGTAGTTGGTATCAACACAGACGCAGAAGACACTGCAGTACTGCTAAATGAAGGAAAACACATTTTTTCATATGTTTTACTGCTAAATGAAGGAAAACACATTTTTTCATATGTTTTAAGAAAGGGAAGGCAGAAATTTATTTTCCTGCCTAGGGAATTTCTGGGAAAGAATATGAAGAGTCAGAATCTGATTAGGTCAGAAATGGGTAATGAAATAACCCGCAGGACTGAGCTTTACCGCAAGCCAGCAGCAGGTAGCTTAGCATTCATAAAGGGAGCTTTAATGAAATAGGAGCTGACACAATGTGGACCTTAAGACTCCATTTCACAGCAACATTCTGTGATAGGATAATTTGGAACAGAAAGTCAACTTAATATCTTTTTGTTTAAAGGAAAGGTCAGGGAAAGTCAGTGGATAAAAATAGATACTTAATTTCTCCTTCTGTATCTAAACCACTGCTGCAAAACCTAGCATTTAAAGCTGGTTTTTTATCTAGTCTTAATACCCTACCATCTAGTGTATGACTATAGGCTTTCTGTAACTAATGTATCATGAGCCTCTTGTAATGTTTTTTCCCACTGGACTTTGACCTGTTGTCAAGCTATAAAATATGGGTTTAGTCACGACATTTGCAGCTAAATTTCCAACATGTTCATTCCCAGAGACACAGACCCAGTGCTCCTGCCTGATGCCTTACCAATGCCCCAGAGAAGAGAGACACATTCACTGCATCCAAATGGAGCTGACAGGGAGGAGGAGGACAGTCAGTCATTGCATGCTGGCAGCCATGAAGTGTGCTGGCATCAAACTGGAGGTGCTGGAGCAGAGGAGCTGCCTAGTGTAACTCATCAGTTCTCCTGGCAGCCACAATGACCATCCCACCATGGGCAGCTGAACCATCCTGGGAACAACTTGGCTGGTTACAAAAGGACAAATAGATTAAAAATTAGATTAAAACCAAAAAGAAATAAAGCTCACTTAACAGATTTTTGGGAGATGAGTGGCAATGGTCTTCTTTTTGGTGTGAAAATTGTGGCATTTCACAACATGGATTCAAGTTGATGCAGAAACTCAAATCCTTATTTGTTACCACCAAGCCCTTTTTATCCCCTTGTTCGGTACTTTCCCAACCTGCACATAC
>JBAFWW010064262.1:0-10949 GCA_036873685.1 Agapornis canus | reverse complement strand
ATCTAGTTCCAACCCCCCTGCCATAAGCAGGGACACCTCACACTAAACCATCTCAAAAAATGACCTTGCAGCTAAAATATATCACTGGATCTTCAATTTAATTTCAGAAAATTATTTTGTCACACTTCTTTTTCCAGCTTCTTCTTGCATACTTTGCGTGTTCAAAGGGTAAAATAAAAGTGTTGCAAAGTAAAGCTTCTCCTTCTGAGACAGCAGATTATGTTAGCCATTTTATCAGGAGAGAGAGCCTTTTAAGCATGCACACTGTATACTGCCTATTGCCTATCACAATTAGCATTTTTCAGCAAATGCCTTGAAAATAGTGGTATGAAACAGACATTTGCATCAAAGTGACTGCTGTTATGATGTCATACTGTTGTATGAAGAGTTCATTTTCATCCTAAAAGAGCTACAGGAAAAGCGAATTGTTAAATTTTTTATGTACTTTGGGTAAGCAGCAGCTCTGTGTTTAACAGTATCTTATAAAACAATAGTGGTATAGTTTAGATAAGTAATCCAGCTATATTCAAGTTAAAAAGCATCATTTGAATAGCAATGCACTTCTAAATGTTTAGAGACAAGACCTGCGCAAAATTCCCTCTGCTTTTGGAAGTAGAAATTCAGCAAATACATGCAGTGTTAATTGCTCTTACAAAGTATTGTCAGAATGTGAGACTTGCATGTGATTATAACTATTATTTTTTTCACATTATATAAGTGATGTCTGGCAATTTTTACCATAAAGATTCCATCATCTAGTGTAATATATTAACATTTCCTGAAATTTTAAGATACTGTTTTGCACTGCAATATTAAATGCTGTATAATATCCATATACTTAAGTCTGAATATATATATATATATATATACATGAATATTACACAGAATTTATTCAGGAACTTCAACATGGATTTTTTTTTTCTACAGAACTCTTCATAAAGAGTGTGATTGAACATAGGATGAGAAGTTTTACTGGTGATGTATGTGTCTTATAGTGATGTACTTGTGTCAAGACTTTTAAAGTCATACATCAAGATCAAATAGTATTCTAAAATATTAAAGCTAATAATATTATAATCTTCTATCATTAAATCTGTTTCATGTACTTGTTCTCAGTCTTAGAAAATTTATATGGTTTTCCAAGATCCTCATAACATGATTATTAAAAACAGGTTTAAAATCCTAATAACATACATTCTATAAGAAATTAATATCACTGTTTTTCCACATTTACATTGCTAGTAGCTGTTCGTATCTACCTTGAGAAGTAATCCCTTCCTAAAATAGGATATTCTGTATTTCGCCATTAGTAATCATGGATATTTTGATCAATGCGTAGCAGAAAGATCGGAATATATTAATTTTTTGTCATCTCACCTTTGGCATCACACAGTACCTGTAGAGGAGAGGAAGGAGTAATGAAAAATGAGGACGTGGTTCTAATACTGATTTGTTTGATGTAAAATTCAACTGTGAGGAAACGCTAGTCCTTTTTGACATATATAGGTGGTTTAGATTGTGTCTATATAAAACTAGGTACTCATTTTGCTACTTACTAAGCAGGGGCATAGTGTGAGTCAAAGGGTAAGTGAAAGTGTGAATTGTCAAGAAAAGAATCTTTTATTATGGTAATAGTGAAGGACACACATGTTCATTGAGGACACAGTATTTGGGAGATTAGATGTTGAGTATTTCCTACATATTTGTCACTTTTCTCTACTGTATATGATTTAAGACAATTTTTTTTCATTCCAGCCTTCATGAATGTAAATGTAAAATGCTGTTCTGCTCTAATATCAGCATCGAAAGGTGATTGAGAATCCCATACTTTTGCTTTTTGTTAATATGTATAGAAAACGATAGTGGTGATAATTTGTCCAATTACTGTACTGTAGTTACAATTATAGAGAAAAGGTCAATCTAGTCATTGTCAATTAAACTACGAAAGAAAACATGTTTACAGCCCTGAAGAACCATTATGTCAATTTTATGCTGCTCATCAGTGCATAACACATTTACTTGGATATATAAATCTTATCTTTCTTGGAATTACAGGAGACTTGCTCTATTACAGGCATTTGGTGCTGCTGAGTAAAGATAAATTTAAGTAATGTCTGTTAATTGCACGTGCTTTCATTGTCCCATGTTTACAAGATTTGTGTACAGTAAAACCTGGGTAATTTAATGAGTAGAAATGGATGTGCCAGATTGCAGTTTGCACCTTCTGTTTTTACATAGTTTAAAACACTGTGGGTGACAGGATAAACTCTGGAGCTTGTAGCTGCTATAGTTTTTGGCATCAACTTCAACAAATGATAGGGGGGTAATTGTTAAAATTGCAAATGTTCTGGTTTAGGTACATTCTGTGCCTGTTAGGAAGGTTCAGTATCTCCTGTAGGTACTGTTGTAGGGAACACTTTGTAAGAACTTTGTGTGCTGTGATTACTTTTAAATGATAGGAGACAATATAATGAGCAAGCGTGAAAAAGTACAGCAATTGTGTCGATACAAATATTAAGTGAAACTTGTTGTTGTTGGCTAGTAATCATTTTGCCTTTCTGGCCTGTATTCTAGTATGATAAATAACATGACCCTTTTTTGATGTGTTCCTTCTCTTACTCACTTTGTTGCTTGTGGGAAGAGTTGTATCACCTAGGAGCATATTCAGGTATAATGAACAATGCCACTTCACACAATGCTGTTTCTGCGCTTCTGCCTGTTACCTGCAGTGGCAATATCATCTCAATATTGGTTGTGCTCGCTGCTGCAGCCACCTCTGTCTGACTTAATCAAGATCAGGTATGCATGGGTGGACATATAAAATGAGTTTGCTGTGTTTTGCAGCTTTAGGGAGCAATTATGACTTTTTTCTTTTTGTTTTTCATCTCTTGTTGTTCTGTCAGATCAAGCTTAGATCAACTTTCACAATCAGCCTTTTGATCTTACTGGTGCAGACTGACGTTTTTGCATGTGGAAGAGCTTGGCACAATCATAGGAATAATGGGAAATAGTCTTATGAGTTACAGTTTAATACAGACACTGTAATTGTATTTTAGCTTCTTACAGTTAAAAGACAGTCTTCCTTACCTGCTGTCAGGTTGTGTATATGAAAATCATTCAATAATAAAACTTACAAAGACTTTCTGTGTTATTACATGATTAGATTAGATGTATGCAGTATTTTGAAACTTAAAGAAATATATAATTAATTAGTCTATTTCTTTCTGCCCTTTGTGGTGGTAGGGAATATTTTTGGGGTGTGTGTGTTTGTTTTTGTGTAGACACAATCTTTTACACACAATTAAGGCAACATTGTGCACTTAACTCTACAACCACAAACCTCCAGTAATGCAGTACTCTCTAAATGTGACCATACTAGAGAAAAACAACAGCTCTCGATTAAGAATAAATACGAAATATGTACGTAGTAAATTTCATTTAAAAAATAATAGTAAAAGTTACTGTTTCATCATATCCATCTAAATGAGAGACTAGCATTCAGTAATGCAAAGTGAATTCTATTTCAGTTCCCACTTTTTTTAACATGGTGGTGCTTGTAATGCAAATATAACCTTATATTGTATTGTTAGAAGGCCTGGGTTTTTTTTCCTGCTTAGCCATTGGGTCTTCCTTAAACTTTGTATTGAATTTACATACTCTGAAAAGGTTACAGAGTTATAGTAAGTATCTAAATTATAATTTATTCAAACTGGTAATAAGGCTAGGTAAAGAGTATGCTGCATAGGAGTTTTAGATACTGAAATAATTAAGGTAATTTTGATATAGTACATATCAAAAAAGACAACAGTATCTTAACCGTGGCACCTTTTTATTGTACTTTCTCTTCTTACCTTACTCTTTTTATTTCAATCTTGATCTGCTCCAGAATACACACACAAAACAGAGGTCAGTTATTAGCATAATTACATATAAGTACATTCCTGACAACTATGTTAAATATGGTTATATTCCTGAAAATGTGTTTTTCACTAAGAAGTTGAGACTATTTTCTATCAAAAGAAAGAAAAAAGTTCCAGGACTCTCAGTGTATGGTAACATCTTATCCAAAAATTTTGTTATTATTCAAATAATCAGCAGGGAATAAATTAAAGGAAAATGTCCAGAAATGGTAGAACACTAAAAGGTTTATAAAATTGGAAATAATTTAAAAGAGTTGCAGCAAAATGGAAAGATTGTTAAGGGTAAGCTGACAGAAACAAGAACCGATTCAGTGAAAACAGGAAATATGCCTATTAAAGACTAAGAGTTACAATCAAGGTTAAGGTTGGTATTGAACTTGGTGTTGGTTTTTTTTTTTTTGGTGAGGATTTCTGTAGAGGAGCATAAAATGATACAGCAATCTATGATTAAATATTTGTATGTTTGAAGTAATTTCTTGTCTTCGGCGAAAATAACTCATGATATATAAATGTGAAAACCAAATTACTACACTGTTTGAACATGATGAAAAATAGAGGTTTGCCACCAAATAATCCAATTATTAATCCACATTAATGGAAATATCCCAAGAGAAAAGCTGTGTCATCATACCTGAAAAAGAAAGATTTTCACTGTGTCATACCACAGGTTGTTTTCTTATGTTGCCAACACCTAATAGAGCTGTATATGTCAAAGTGGAATATTGAATCAAAATTAACAAAAAAGCAATCTAGGAAGTGACTTAACCTCTCAATTATGCCTTTAATTGAAAGGCTTACTTTGCTGATGTATGATACTAACATAGGAAATATGCTGCTGAAAGATGAATTGCCTTTGGGATACATTCTCTAGCAAAGTGATGGAGATAATCACGGGGGTATTCAGAACAGTAAAGGTGTCTAAAGTACCTAGAAGGCAAACCAGCAAATACTAGTGCACCATGTTTAGAAAGAAGGCTTAGAAAGGTAACAGGAGGCAGAGGCAAAGACAGCTGCTTATAGCAGGGCCAAGAAGAGCAGGAACTGGTTTTCTTGTATTCACATGTAGTTCAAATGAACACACATTACAGAGTGGTTGTGCAACTGCTGTGTCTTATGACGCATTTGCCCAAATGTCACCTGACTGACTGCAAGTCCTACCAGGCCCTCCATGAGTTCCTGGACAAAAATACCTTGGTATTTTTGGTTAGAGCAGGCTTTGGAGTTATTTCTGCAGCCTATCATTTGTTGTGTTTTAAACCAACATTTTTACCATGCAGTGCATTTTTGATCGTTTTCTTTTCAGGGCTTGTGGGGAAATCCTCTTGAAAGGCCAAATCAATGTTAGATGAAGCATGATCTTTTTCCATACTCTGTGTACCTCTGTGTGTAGCACTTTTTATTTTTTTGGGGGAGGGTGTGGGGATGTGGGGTGTGTTTATTGCTTTTTTTAATTAAAAAAAGACCTCACCATTTGATGAAATTATGAATCTGATAGAGCTGGTATTAATAGGAGCTATGACCCAGGATTGCAGTTATCATGGGTTGACATGGGAATGGAGAGAAAGTCTCGTACAGCTAGAATCTCCTGCTTATTTTCCAATAGAAAGAATAAACTGATAATATATGGGACTTACTATGTCTAGATATTTATATTAGTAGTAATACATGTTGTAAGTAAAGTTGTAGCTTTTGTTTATCCTGGTCATTTTATGTCTGTGTTACTATTTGGTTATGGAGTGAAACATTCTGGCAAATAAATCTTTGTACTTTCAGTAGAAAGCTGTAGAACAGGTTGCAAAGAGAGTAATTGTGCAGGGTTTGGAGGCACTGTGAACCTTGCACTTCTTCAACATATAGAAAACAGGATAATGTGGAAGCTGTTATGAACTGATTATTATTTCGTAACCTTTGAAAGGTTATGGTATATAGGATATTTCTTGTTTGGGGATTTTAATCAACCTTGTAAAATAATTTTCCATTACTTATGAATGTTTCTGACAATTTCTGGATACCTGCAATATCAGTCTTGAGCTCTTGGTACAGAAAGCAGGGAACTGGTTTTTGAGGAGGAATCAATGGATTGAGACACTGAAATTGACAAGCTGAAAAAGTCTTGTATATGATATTTAGTTGTTCAAGTTCTACTCACACTTTGTGCTGTTATTTGTTAAATAATGTATGCTCAGAAGTTATGAAAGAGTAGTTAATTTTTGAAGTGTTAAATTAGTTTCACACTAAATAGCAAGTACCTGAGGAATAGATATTTGATTTTACATCATCCTGTATTGCAAGATGAAGCTTTATACTTCAGAAAAAGAAGAAAACCTCATGTATTTTTTTTTTTTTTTTGCATAATAGATTGGTTAAAAGAGAAAATTAAGATATGCCGAGACATTTTGGGAAACTGTATGGTCCTGTGAATATGGTATCAGAATTGAGTACTGTTACAGACTTTACTGTTGCTGTCTTTTTTAGCTTACCTTATTTAAATTCTCAATGACTCCCCATTTCTTCCTTCATTAAATAAGAAGGGGAATTGACCTTTTTAAGTACCGATAATTAAAAGATCACAAGGATTTGTTTTCCATCTACAAAGCACAGCTGAAGTGGAGGCAGATCATTCATTGTGTGAATTTGGAATTGAATTTAAGAAAATCAGAAATGGCTATATTTCAATATCTAATAATTTGAATATCTGTCTTAAGAGTCTGATATCGTACATCACATTTGTAGTGTTTGTACCTCTGCAGGATTTTTTTCATATATTGAAAAAAGACTAAATGAAGTAGAGTGTACAGCTATTTATAAAGACATCATTTTATTGTTTAGATATTTACTGTATTAATTTTTCATTTGTGCTATGCTTCCCCGAAAAAGGAATAACAATCTATTAAATACTGGCAAAAAGAGATCAGAATGTGTCACTTGCTGCTGTAGTACTGGGAATTCTCTGATACTCAAAAGAAGTTGAGATTTGTAGTTGTAGTATTCCCTTTCAAAGGAACATGATTGCTTGGCAAGTTGTTTCTTTCTTCTTCCTGGGTAGTCTTGTCATATTTATTTATTTTTCAAGCAACAGAATAGGGGTTATGAAATATTTATTTATTCATAAATTTGAAAACTTGTCTAGCTCATATTTATAAATCCAATTTTTATATCCCTCAGAATGAAGTTAATCTTCCTTTTATTTTAGAGTCTTATTTTTTCTATGCATTTTGCTTTCCTAATTTGAGCAGAGGTTGGTATCACATATTGAAAGAGATTGGTAAGAAATCAACAGTCATTCATTATTTGTATATATATTTTAGGTGTATATAAAATTACAGCTGGTAAAATCTGTGGGTGATGCAAGAAGAAGCGAAGTAGTAAACAACAGTGATGCTAAGCCATCTAGACTATTTTAGTAAACTAAGGCCATGCTGAGAAAAGTGCATTTCAATGTAGCCATGCACAAAATTGTATATTTAGCAACCAGGAATGCAGAACACACCTACACAATGGGGAAAGAGTTACACCTTTGAAAGCAGTGATTCTGAAATAGATTTAGTGACTAAGAAGAGTAAAGTGTACTCAAACTATTATCCAAATGTGACAACACCTTCTGTTGAAAGGGGCTAGTGTGAATTAGCTTATTTCATGTTTGCATATACCTTTAAAAAGGATACTGTCACACTGTGACAAACAGTTCCCATATTAATATTTTTTTAAAATAAAGGAATATGGTTTCTGACATTTCAAAAAGATTCAAAGGCAATTGACTTGCAGAAACAGGTGTAGAAGGGTTTTAAGATAACGGTGAAATTATTAAATCTTTAAGTAGGAATGAAAGAACTTGTATTTGGAAATAGACATATAAATCTGAAATGGAATAATTTTAAAAAACTAGTTGCTTCTTAGATTTAGTTACAAATGCAGGTGAGTTCTGCGAGTTTGGGGTTTTTTTGTTGGTTTTTGGTGGTTTTTTTTGTTGGGTTTTCTGGGTTTTGTGTTTTTTGTTTTTTGGTTTTTTTTTGCATTTTTCAAATTTTATCTAACATGTCTTAAAATTTCCATAAACCACTGCCTTCCTGTTATATAATATAATTAGAATAGGATCAGAGAGCTTAGACCTCAGGAGATCCCTACTCCAGACCCCTTCTTACAGCAGGATCAGCTATGAGCCGAGACCAGGACAGCCAGGTGTCAAAGTCTCTGAGGCTGTGGTCTGCACAACCCATCTGGGCATCCTGTGCCAGTGCTTGCTCTGGTGAGGGAAAAGTCTGAAGTTTCAACGTACAAAGTTTCAACTTACAGAGTTTTTTCTTGTTCTCCCAGCATGCATCTATATCGACAGCCTCTCTCTGTTCTTTTGATGATCCTCTAGGTACTGGAAAACTGCTTTATGTTCCCCAAAACCATCTCTTCAGGCTGAAAATGCCCCTCTCCCTCTGCCTCTTGTCACAGGGCCTATGCTCCATCCCCAGACCATTGTGGAGGGATACTGCTGGCCTTCTTTGCTGCCAAAGTGCACTGCTGGCTCATGTTCAGTTTGCTGTCCTCCAAGATCCTTAGTCCTTTTCTACAGAGCTACTTTCCATCCAGTCAGTCCACAGTCTTTACCATTGCAAAGTGTCCTTCACCATGGGGACAAGTGTGGATCACAGAATTATAGAATGGTTTGGAAGGAACCTTAGAGATATCTAGTTCCAGCCCCCAAAAGATGAAGATAAATAAATTTCAAATTGATTTACTGCAGTTATTTCATTGTTATAAACTCTGGTGATGTTTGATGGGAAGTAGGAACTGTTTCCTAGGATCTTTGTGTGACATAAATACTTTAGGGTTACTCACAATTTAGGTAGCTATACAAATTTATTATGTCTAACCTGTAATATACTGTACAAAACTCTTCTCATTATTATTAGTAAATCCAGATTAGTTTCTACCCCTTTTTCTGGCTTCTTTTTTTAATGTAACATTAAAAATTTAATTTTAATGTAACATTAAATTAACGTTTAATTTTAATGTAGCATTTAAAAAAAAGCTAGAAAAGTTGCAGAGATCTCTTCTAGATGGCCTAGAATAGATTCCTACAGCTTCCCTAGGAAGTGTGCCAAATTGTTTTATTTCTCTTCATATGCTTTCTCTCTCTCATGTAACTGAAATCATGGCTATAGTGGGTATGACATAACCTACAGTAACCTTTACAGAAAGTCTCATATGTTTTAGGCAGTGATTAGCCTCGTAAATTCTGGTTCACAGTACATCTGTGTAATTATTGTTAAAGTCTTAGGTATGAGCAGGACATTAAGTAGGCCATGTTTTCTTTACCTATTTTCTGATGCTTCAGAAAAGAATTGGAATTTAGATATAACTAACTTAAAAAGCTTTTAAGAGATTACAAATTGAGCCAGGCATAGCAGCATAAGCACTTCATGTTTTATTAAAGAGCCTTCTTGAATGGTTTGTACTGTCCCATGGCTGCAACAACCTAAATGGGCTGCTTCTTGGTTTTACTGGGTATAAACATGTTTCTGTTGCATGTCCTATGGAAGCTACGTCTTATGTAAGCTTTTCATCAGAGCCTTGTGTTTAACTTGTTCAGATTTAAGTTTTTTTGCATAAGGAAAGAAAGAAGTTTAGGAAAGAAGTCAAATAACAAGTAATTTGGAGAGCTTGCTTGAAGACAAGATGCACAACATTAAACTACAAGGTCTAAGTGCTTACAGTAGGGTCTATGGATTTATATATTTTCCTAAATAAACAAAAAAGTACATTCTGCTTATTGGAATACTTGGAAGGTGTTGGCAAAACACTCATGCTAATGAGAAAGTAAATTAAATTAAAATTATTTCTTGAAGAAATAGTAAGAAACTTGTTCAGTTTGCAGCTCAAGGTGACTCTTAGTATTCAAGCCCCATGCTGGGCACACCAGATGAACCCAAGAAATATGGTTATTTAGATAAAATGGGTATAGTACCAGTAATTTTTATTTTTTACAGAAAGCGGCTGATAATATTAGACTTGTAAACTTTATTGATGTATGAAAACCTGGAACTTAAGCACTTACTTTTAGAGAAACTCACCTATTTTTAAAATGAGGGACTATGAATATTGATGAAATTATGCTTGCAGTTGTAATTTGCACAGATTTTATTGAAAGCTTTAATGTTTTTTATTCTCTGTGCTAGTAGAGATTAATATTATTAATATAGATGAAGAAATAGTTTTGCACTAGTCCCTCTTAATGCCAGTTTCCTGGAAAAAGTTGTGTGGATCATTTGTGTATGCACCACCCATATTAAAAATAACTAATGCTGTCTTCAGAACTTTAAAAAAACATTTGACATAGATACTGCAAGTTAATTACTTCCTCTTCCCCCACCTCTTTATTGTATTTAATTTCTGTTCTCCTTTATATTTAGAAATTAATATATATATTATATATATATATACACACACACACGCATATATATATATATAAATTATTTAGGGCTACAGTTGACTGAGTCTAGTTTTGGTTTTCCAGCAAACTGGATTTAGTCTTTAAATGTACTTGCATTACAGTTGCATAATAGCGAAAAGAAACCAACAACAGCCAAGCCCCAAGACAAAATACACAGAAACGGAGAACTGTACAACATTTATACTGTTAGCTTTCTGTGAATATGTTATATCGTCTGATGCAGATGTACATATTGCAATGCCCAAATGTAGTATCAGAGTATTAAAAAGGGACTAGTAAAATATCTAGGAAGGAACTAAATATTTAATATATTACTACATAATTCTTACCATTCTGTAGAGCAGTCAGTGCTTAAATCATTGGAATCTGCAAGCTGGCTATGTACATAATATTTCCTTGAAGTACAAAGTAGAAGACGCTCATTCTTACAATACTCAGTGGATTGTTAGGGAAACTTGGTTTGTTTTGGGTGCCAAGAACTGGCAACATGGTTGTGTGTTGATGCGGGAGTCATGGACAACACTGAGACGATCAGTGTGATCAATCGAATGCCATTTTATTAGACAAAGTGTCAACCTTATATA
>JBAFWW010064261.1:0-18638 GCA_036873685.1 Agapornis canus | reverse complement strand
GGTTATTCATAATCTACTCATACTTTATTAAAAGACAGTATCAACTTTGCCATGTGATAATGAATTCAGGCATCAATAGGCAGAATCCTAATGTTGTTTAAGAACAACATCTTAAATTCCTGATAAACTTTAATATCACTTTCTCTCCACGATGCAAGAATGTATAAGAATCCTAAGTATCTTGATTCAGGGCATATACAATTCTTGCCACAGGCTTTTACACTGTTTCTGTAATTACAACTTCAAATAAAAGAGCAACTGGCAAATGTCAATATTATTATTGACACACCCTCTGATTTTGAGATTTATACAATAGTGTAGATATACAGGAAAAGCTGTTTTAAACTTTCTTCCACTATGTAAGTTTTCTCTAGAATGATGCTCTCAAATCGTCTCCTTCAAAAGTGAAACGGATTTTTTTAAATGAAACGTTGACACTACATAGTGAACTAAGCCAATTTTAATCTTGTTTAGATGATTCTGCATTTGCCATTGGCTTTTCACAGGAAAGCATTAAGTGTATGAGGTAGGTGCCATGGAAGGTAGTGATCTTTGATCACACAGAACAAAATAAGACTTTGAAACTTAGTTGTGGCAGGATGTAGAAGACATGAAAAGGCATTCCCTTATAACACTGAGAGTTTTTACCAATTTGAATGCCACATTAGTGTATTTTATGTGTGTTACATTGAATATACTGTCAGATTTCATAGTTATCTGTTATCTGTTTTGAATGCATTCAAACATCAAGTTAATCATTTAACCATCTTATACAATCAGTCACAAGATTGTGACATCTGGAATTCTAACCTGCTTGTCTGCAGAAGTTCATTATGTCTGCAGCATTAACTCATACAATAGTGGCTACTCTTCTAACTACTTTCTAGTGGAGTCTAAGTAGTAAACCAATTGACAGTGGCCTTGCTGTAAGAGCTCTGTTGTTGACATATTTGAAGAATACTGTGTCTTATTTCTAGAATTGTAAATTTGGAACTTTTTTTTTTAAATGAAATATTTGTAGCCTCTGCAGGATAAAATTATGTAAGCATATAAACAGTGCTATCTGTTAGATTTCTGAGTCAGAAATTATTAATTACAGAATTTCAGACACAAAGACTTGACATTACCATGAACACATATTGTGGTTTAACCCCAGCCTGCAACTAAGACCCACACAGCTGCTTGCTTGCTATCACACAGTGGAATGGGGGAAAGAATTGGAAGGGCCAAAGGGTATCACCTCATGAGTTGAAATAAAGACAGCTTAATAGGTAAAGCAAAAGCCATGCATGTAAACAAAACAAAACAAAACAATTCATCACTTTCCAGGGTCAGGGTGGTGTTCAGCTACCTCTAGGAAACAGGGCTCAATCACTTTTGAAGTCAACACCCAGTCTAAGTCCTGAAAGGACTTATACAAATTAAAGGACTTTCATTTAGTTCTTGAAAGAGTCATAAGACAAAAATCTGAAAACTTTGGTAGATATTTCTTTTTTGAGTTTTGAAAAATTTGAAATATATTAAAATTATGGAAACAGAAAAGAAAAAGAAAATTAAAAATAAGACAGAAGAAAATTAGTGGAAAATACAAAATTTCCAAGAATTTCCAAGAATTCCCAAGAATTCAAAGGACAGATTCTGAAAGAGAGAACCATAGGTTTTATTGCTTTTATTTCGGTGACTAACATTAGCAATTCTATCCCGTTTGAGAAAACCACCAGCATGCCCAGAAACTCAGTTTCTTCTGGGCTTAGATCCATAGGCACCTGGTAGGTTTTGACTGGGACAGCCCTTTGAAAATATTACACATTTAGTCTTGACATTCATCTTTATTTTACAAATGAATATGCTGACATACCCTCAGCTGCTTCTTCCTAGGTATAGCTTAACTATTGCATCAAATCACCCACAAACAGGACTTTCTAACGCAAAATATTCACATCTATACCCTTCTGAGACTTTTCTTGAACATCACCATTTTCAAAAAAAGTCAAAAGAAATATTGTCTGGTTATTCATGAAAAAGATCATTAATATGCTGAAGTTTTGAAAAGAGACAAAAGCCATTGGAGACTGTGACCAATAATTCAAAAATTGCAAATTTTTGATAGCAGCAAATCTTCAGAGGTCTATTAAGTTATTAGTCCTGAAAATGGCATCTCAGTTTGCCTCAATAGGTGTTGTTTGGAATCACATTCCACTAAAACAAGCATTCAGACTCAGATTTAAAGTGTGCTGGTTTATTATGGTTTTTGATTCCTCTAATACATGTCCTTTCTAAACATAGACAGCTTCCCCAAATCTCCTCAAATCTGTGGGATATTTAAATGTAGGCATTTGTTTTACAGAATAGATTCCACTAATGCCTGAAGCAACACACATATGGATGTAGTAACCTCTTTACTAATTTGTCCAAATGCTCTGTATGCTCACCATCAGTGCCAATGTCTGTCATTTAAATCAAATAAAATACCAATGTGGTTTTTAGGAAAGAAATTCATAGAGCTTAAGCAGTAAAATAAATCATCATTGAAAAGCTATTCTGCCTGCTGTTCCCCCACCATTAACTTGGAGTAATTCCTGGATTTAAAGGGCTTCCAGGAATTACTAACTTCTTAGTGATCCCAGCTGAAACCTGCATCCCTTGTCACCTTAGACAGTCATAAATGGTACAGTCCATCTTTGAGAAGTAATGCACTCTCAGGAAAGAGAGAAAGAAAGAAATTCTCCCATTCTTTTTTTTTTTTTTTTCTCCTCTTTACTTTCTGCTTCTTTTCCTTCCAGTGCTCCCTATTTCTTTGCCATGAGTTTTTCTTCTCTGTGGCAGGAAAAGGGGGTGAAAATTATGGTATAAAGAGCAAAAATAGCTTCTTTGATAATGTTCTTTCCTTAAAACACTTCAACTAGTACTGTGCTTTTCTAATGTACCACAACTAGTTCTTCCAAAGTGACTTTCTACAATTTACTGTCAAAACAAATTACATATTGGGTCTGAAAAGGGTAACATCATTGAGAGGTAAGAGGAGGCATTTAAATTAACTTCATATAAGACTAATTACTTTCATAATAACATTGAGAACATCAATATGGCTTAAACTATTTTCCACCCAACATTTATTATTTTCCTTGCTTTAGCTAATGTGCAATTGCTTTCATTGCTGTATAAGGATATTACTTTGTTCATGCCTTTGAAAAGACTCTATGTCACACAGTGAAAGCAATCTGCTCCAGAATTCAAAAGAAATACCACGACAAAAAACTTTTTTCTTTCTCAAGAGTAAGGCGTTCTCAACTGCAGGAATGGTTTCCCTGATCACCATCTCTACTGACCTCTGGGTAATAGTAGCTTTCACAGACCAGTAAAGGAATGCAATGAAGAGCTGAAAGCAAGATGATGAAAGGTCCTGAGGGCAAGACTTTCAAGAAGTGGCTGAGGTTTGTTCAGGTTGCAGAAGAAAAGGCTGGGGGGGTTAACCTTATGGTAGCCTACAACTCCTCCAAGGGGAGGGCAGTGGAGGGAGAGATGTTGATCACTCTGGTCATCAAACACAAGGAAATGGAATGAAGTTGTGCCAGGGGAAGTTCAGATTGGAAGTTAGGAAAAGGTTTTTCACTGAGAGGGCAGTCATTCATTGGAACAGGCTCCCCAGGGAAATGGTCACAGCAACAAGGCTGTCAGAGTTAAAGAAACATCTGTGTGATGCTCTTAGTCATACGGTTTAGGTAGTCTTGTGAGGAGCAGAGAGTTTGACTAAATGATCAGTGTTGATCCTTCCCAAGTAGAGATATTCATATTCAAAGAAGTTCTGGCTACTAAAGAGATCTTATCTTGTTTTCTGCTAAAAGTTTTAAACCAACTAAACCAATTACACTCTTTTGAAGGTTTTGTTTTGGTTTTTCTGTTGGGTTTTTTTTTTAAAGTTTAAGTTTTTTCTCTGAAAAAATAGTGAGTGAAAAATTCTATTCTTGAATTCCTTGGCAATAAATTATCAAGGTACTGAAATATAAATGTTACGGTAATGACTAGTATGTTTGGCCTGGTTTTGCTGAAAAGTGTTCAATGAGAGTTTCATTCTGTTCAGTTCTCCCAACACTTCAGATGGTTCACACAGCTCATTTTAATGATTTCTTTTTCAACTGATATTTGCATAAGCAATCTGAATTTTAACTTGCTTTCCTACTTGTTCAACAATTATTTTCTGAAATAATATTTTCATTCATGGGAAAAAACAAAAATGAAAAAAGGCTTTTTTTTTTTTTTTTATTTGCTATTCCCCAAAAGATCACTGCTTTCTTTACAAAATTAAGCTGGTTAGCTAATGAAACATTTTTGCAAGTTGTACCTGTATAAATATGTATACTGTGTGCAATTTCTGTGCTGCTTTTACAAGTATACACATACTGAAAAATAACAGAGCCCCTGATATAATATGTTCAAGGCAATGGAACTCAAAATACACAGTAATAAATATCAAAATTGATTATTGCTCATTTTTAGCTTCTTATGTACACCAGTGGGACATTAAATTCTGTAAAAAAGTATTTGTCTGACACTACTACAAGTCAAGCAAACCTTCTCTTCTGTGGGTCTACTTCTTTTCAAATCTTTTTCTGTATTCTGCTCACCTAGTCCTCACTCTAGAACCTATGAACAGACATCAGAATTTAAGATAAAGAATACAGTCAGTATCAACCAGCTTACAATCAATTTTATGAATGCACATGAATAAGAGGCAATTGTTAAGGACTGACTCCAAAGATGCAAAGGAGCAAAAGAGAATAAGTCTTACTGAAGGGACAAAATGATCAGGATTATTTTTAGGGCAAGTTTTCACTGCATGGACAGCAGGGTGTGTATCGCTTGTTTTTCTATGGTTTGTTTATTTTGAAGCCTTGCTTTACTGACACACTGAAATAAAGTACAGTCTTTCCAATGCACACACTTTACTTTCTGAAGAAGATGCTTTTTAATAGTGAAAAGGCATCTGAGTGTGGCTGAGCCATAGTTACAGTTATGTTTTAGAAAGCCCTTTCTTTTGATACAGGATTTACAATACTTAGCTTTCAGAACTGTACTTTTAGATACTACTCAGAGACGCCTCCAGAATCCAGGATTATCTGGAAACTTCTCATTTGCCTACACACTAGATTCATTGTGTAGGAGTACTCTGTACACAAATACTAAGGCTTAATAAGTGCATATAATTAGCTCAATTTCAAGTATGCATGCAATCTATATATGTCTAGCACAGGCCCCACTGTACTGTTGCATCCAGAGCTAGCTGCGGATTCTCTGGATTAAAAAAAATGTAGAATTTATGCCTCACTGGCTGTATCTTCCATACACCATTGCACACAAGCACCTGCACACTGTAGGCAATACAGTTAGAACTGGAAATTGCATACAGAGAGTTAAAGACATTAAGGTGTCAAAATCTCTGTCTTTATATCCTGTGTCCACGAGATGAAAATCTAGTATAAATTTATTGTTTATCACCAGAGTAAACTCATTGTTCTATTCCTCATAATTGTTGTAGAACTTACTGTAAAATAAAATCTCTTCTTCATTATATATAGTTTTCTAGTTAAACTATTCCACTCTTCTGTGATAATTACATGACAGTAACATACATAGAGCTTAAAAAATATCACATGTGGTTACTAGATGAAGTATTGAAGTGCAGAAAGAGACAGTTTTTATTTGAGGGGCTTACAATTGGCCCATCAAATTTTAAAGGGCACAGTGTGGACTCTTTAACAGAACTGGCAAAAGCCTTTCTTAGGGATTCTGGAAAATTTCTTGGAGCTGCAACCATTAACTGAATCCACATAGGTAGTTGCATTAATATATCTCTTCTTACTAGAAGCCAAGCTGAAATCCTGTTCTATAAGAGCTGGTTTCCACAGAGATATTTGGGACAGAAATTATGAAAAAAGTGAGCTTCAGGAAAGATAATGTTGGTAGTGAGAAAACAGGAACAGCTAAAACCATTTCACAAGCAAAATTCGCAGGACACACTGCATAGATTCAAGCATGGATATAGTGGGATGTGAGAAAGAAAGAAGCAGCAAAAAGATGAACTACTGAGTTATTATTGTGCATAAAGCAATTGAAACACTGTGAAACTAAGCCTAGCTGAGACAGCAAAGTACTTTTTTTCCAAAACCAGGAAACTTCTGAAAGATAGCTCCTAATGCTGTGATAGAGGTGATTCATTACAGAAGTTTTACTTTACAAGAAATTGATGAGTTATCTATAATTATGTTACTCATTGTGAGATATTAATTTGAATCCAAAATGGAATGAATTCTGAGATGCAGATTTAGATTGAGGAGGATTAAAATACCAAACCAAACAACTTGTTGCAGTAATAACGGAAAAGGATAAGACAGAATCCTCTAGTGAGAAGAATGAAGAAGTGGTAGAATAGAAAATTGAAATATATATATATATATATATATATATAAGATACAAAAAAAAATAGATTCCCAAAAGACTCCATAGACAAACATCTTTAAAGTCTGAGGTACTGCCCGTGATTCCACTTCTGTCCAATAGTTCCCAGTTAATGAGCAACTGAATTGCCAGATAAGGCATTGGGTCACATGCAGAGTGTTCCTCTTATACTTTATATAAACTATTTCTCAGGTCAAATAAAGACAGCTATGTACTAAAGGCAGACGAATGGCAAACTAAATTCCTGACACTGACAGCATTGTTGGAAATGAAAGGAGCTGGTAAACAGACAGCTTGTGACCTGAAAACAACCACAAAAGTCCCTGAAGTTGGAATTAGTCTTCTCAAGGTCTTTTTCAAGCTATTGTATTGTGATAATGATGGGTTTAGGTTTTTTTTTCTTTTTCTTCTTTTTTTTCTTTTGTTTTTAATAGCTTTTATTTTGTTCTTTCTTTTTTAGAGAAATGAAATTAAACTTTACAGCTGAATAGTGTCTTTCCTTCACATCTGAGATGTCTATTTTCCTAAAATCACTGTCAATGCAGAGATGGAGCCATGTTCCTTCTTTTCTTCTCCCAAATCTTTTTGAAAGAAGGATGAAAAGCAAAATTCAATGTTTCTGATATCCAAATGCTAAAAAGTATGGATGACAAAGTTATTCTTAGGCATAATGAGATACTGCATGCCCACTGTGAATGAAAGCAACATAAGCTACATTTTAGAATGAATAGTGTAATGGAGTAGGAACAAATGAATTCTAGCAGCTACTAAATTTGTTTCCAAATGACACTGTTTCAGCCTGTCAAGAAAATGTTAAGCACTATGAGGACAATCCAAAGATATAATCAGACTCCTATTCTTGACTAAATATATATATATATATCTTAAAACAGATGTAAGAATGAGTTTCAGCTAGCTCCGAGTAAATGGTCACCTGCTGTACTATTTAAGTATAGTAGCTTAACTTAGAACAGCTAAGCCAAATCAAGTGTAATTAGGAAAAAACAAACAGAAACAAAACACACAGAATTGGACAGTTTGAGCAAACCTCATTCTAAAGGACAAAGTCAAATTCCCAAGTCACAGTACAATCCTTGAACCAAATTCATGAGCTAAATTCTCAAACCTGCAAGTTATTTTTGAACCCAGGTTTTTTCATTGAAGGTATATGTTCCATAAACTTTGCAGGTTGTATTATTTTGCATATACATACGTGCGCATATATATATCTTTATGTGTGTGTGGGTGTGTTATATATGTGTATAGGCATATAGACACACATACATACATATATATATGTTATGCTGAGAGAATATTTTGCAACACAGAAACTGGAAGCAAGACTTGTTTTAACAATTCACATATTTTTCTGCTGGAGATACTCCATATAATCTCTGTAAATTTTGTTTGCAACTTATGGCATAAACAGTGTATCTTATTAAAACATGATCATAAATAGTTATCTACAACTGTTTTTTCTCTAACTCATGAGTGCTTGAATATTCTGAAAACAAAAGAAAGATGTTTGGTTTTGGGAATCTTGTACATTCATTTTTAGATTCAGTAGAGAACAGTGGAATAATAAAATGTGGCATTACATATAATTCTTTTCAAGATACAAAATTTTTAGAGCAAATGTTTATATAAGCATGATACAAGAAGTCAGAGGACTACGGGTTATTTTCTTCCTCCTCCCTTCAACATCCTAAGAACTGGTTTCTGAAATTGCTTGACAGGTTTTTAGTGCCAAGGGCTAATTGACTGCTGCAACACATGGAGAGAGTTGAGAGAGAAAAGAGGAATGTAAGAAAGCAAGATAAAGAAAACTATAGAAAAAAATAGATGAAGAGCAAAGTAAACATTTAAATATTATGAGAATGAACAAATTGGCCAGAAATTCTATTTTTTTTTTTTTTCCTTAAATAGTTTAGCTCCTGCTGAACCAGATGGAATGATAAAACAAATTACACAGACATACGTCTCATACATAACTGGGATCACAGGGTAGTTCCACTACTAAGGAATAGATCACCTTTGCTCAGTTCCTGCTTTCTCCTTTCATCTGACTTTACGGGAACATGCAGTTCACATACTAAATCTGACTGGTTTAATACTTTCTTCGTTTTTGTCTGTGAGTCGTCTTCTCTGCTGGGATGTTCAGAAGTTCCCAGGAACCTGCTAGCTGCTACTCATTACTTAAGGTTTCTTTCCAAGTAAAGCTTTGGAAAACAAGAATATTTGTAATTTTGATGGAACTGAAACAAATAAAATTTCTTTCAGTGTATTACTACTTAGAAACATACAATTTATTTCACATAGTGACCATTTTTCAAGCAGAGTTGTTCAGTGAGCAAGAAAAATAATGATATCTGGTTTCCCATATTAGAAATAATTTTTTAGATTGTACATAACTTAAGTGCATATTAAGCAAGGCTTTTCATGATGCTGGGTCATTATCCGCGTCCTGCCTATGTAGATTGTTGGTGTTTATTGAAGTTAAAATTTTAGTATGAGCACAATCTCATTACTCTCTTTTCTACTGGGCTCATAAGGGCTATATAACCTGAAATATTCAGGGGACTTTTGTCTTTCTTGCTAATTTCAACCAAAATAGTGAATGGACTCAAAACTGTATGGGAGAAGATGCCCAGAGACATAGAAATAAAGAGAAAGCACGACTGTGCAAGACTTAGCTTCCTATCCTTAGGGAGCCACACTAAAAAACATTTCTTGACTATAGGAATTTTAAGTGGAGGAATTTTTTGTGGCAAATAACTAGTTGGGTTTTTTGCTGTTTTTTTTTTTTACTGCCATGAGGGTTGCTGATTACCATAGGAATACCTCACTGGGAAAATTTTACCCACATGAATAAAAATGTATTAGACCAGAGTCTAAGAAAGCATGCTAATACCTTCTGGCACACCAGTATTATCAACATTAGCACCACTATCCTGAGGCAGAGCTTATTTGCTACTTAACATTTCTGTATGTGTTGTGCAACAGACTAGCAGAAAATGAATCTGCCCAGATGTTCAACATCACGCAGTATGAGCAGGCAGCATGTGCCATGGACAGATAGCTTATGTATACACAAACCTGACCTACTTGAATATTATGTAATAAACAAGCTAGAATCAATGACCTAATTGGTAAAGGCAAATCACCTAGCAAAAAATCACCTAGCAGATATTTTTTTGTTCATCTATACATGAAAATACTCATAAAGGTCTAACCCAAATTGGGCAGTGATTGGCTTTTCGTTACTTAGATGTTGCTTTTTTAAGTATATGGGAAAAGCACTAGGCCAGAAAGCAATGAGGTAGCTATTGCTGCTATTGTATTTTTTAAATACAATGTAAACAATTAGTGGACTTTGTTGGATGATACCAATAAATTTAACAAATATGCTTTAATGTAAATTACTCCACAGACACAGATTCCAATAAACTGCTTAATACTGTATAGAAAAAAAAACCTAACAAACCTATAATCAAGCCTATTTACATCCTATAGTAACAGAATAATATTTTTATATTTTAAGGAATTATTTGAGTTTGAGTCATTGCAAAAAGGTCATTCAGCTAGTATTACAAAGTCTGAAGTTGGAGCTAAGGTTTTCAAAGCTACATTTTTGTTACTTTTAATAGTACCATATTGAGGCATGTCACTGCTGATTAAGACATCAAAATATTAATAAAGATGAACTTGTGAGTAATTTTAGTTCTCTGAGGATCCCTGGCATTCTTTGCCAGTCAGCTGCTGTGCTCAAAATCCTTGCTTGCAATTCCAAGCCAGGTGTCAGCATGAATTCTTGAAATATTTTGAAGAGAGTTTGTATAATCCTTCTGCATCAGACTGAGGGGGTCATTTTTTGTAAGTTACAGCAGGGCATGTAATTGATAACAATTTTATCAGCTATTGAATCTTCAAAATGTACTTCAGTTTTAGAGGAAGATTAGAGCTGTAGGAGCTTCAATTTATAGCAGTCAATAGGATATAAAAAAAAGTCAAAGTAAAGAATTGAACTATTAGGCCTTTCTTTTCCAAAGATAATCAGCAGTATACAGACATCTCTCATAGACATCTGTGGAGATATGGGTAAGAATGTAATTAGATATATCTTTGAACATGAAGTAGTCCTGAACTTTCAATGAATATTTGTGACTGAAGTAAGTAATGGAAAAAGCAGTTCTTAAACATTTTCAACTGAGATAAAGCACTTTATGTACATCATTATATATGTCTAGGACCTAGTACTTGTGAATGAAAAAGGGTTGAGGAGAGGGGAGTATGGCAATGCTTTGGCCAAGATTTTTCAAGTATTTTACATCACCTCTAAAATTTCATTATGAACCCAGATTTAGGCATGAGATCTGTGTGCAAAGAGCTCGGGAAAAGGAACTAATTTAGTTGTACAATTCTTGTAAAATTAAAATTAGGGGGAAAATCGAAGAAAAATTATAGTTGATGGAGATACAAAATAGGAAGTGTCTTGCTTTTGCTAAAGAGGGAAAAGTGGGATGATTACATTTTCAAACAGCAATAATTCTGATTTTTTTTACTCTCCCCACAACTTTCTTTTAAAAGTACAATATTCCTGTGTTACACCAACACCAGGAATCTGAGACATTTCTATGGTTACTATTCCTACAGACACTGAAAAAAGGTTAGCTAATATAAGCTGTGTTTGGTTTTTATATCTATTTCCAAATTTTCAGTGAGCTAAACAAGACACAAGAGAAATAAAGGAACATACGTCCACTTTAAAGATAAAGTTCCACTAGGTAATAGAAATTCAAAAACACTTTCACAATAAATGTGTAAATAATTGATATCAAAAATCAAACATACAAATCCTAACAGAGGAAAGAAAGTCCAGCCATCAAACTCTTTTATCTCTAGAGGTCACAAACTGCTTGTGTAGACAAGAGTGTAAAATACAGATGAGCAATACTCCCCCTCTTCATCCAGTGATGTGTGTCTCAATCAGCAGATAAACTCTGTAATGACTTTGTACTACATAGGTTTTGGTGAATTTTTCTTTCAACTTTCTCAAACCACTTACAGCCTTAGTGTCCATCACATCTTGAGAAACAGTCCAGTCATTCATTGCAAACATGATTCTTTTTTTCTTCACAGACTCAATAGAGAAAGCCAGACATTATTCAGGAACACCCATAAATGAGTGGGCAAAACAGGGACAAATCAAAACAGAATTCAGTAGCCTGAAGAACTCATTACCTCAATTTACATCTACATTTGGTCCATTAGCAAATTAAAAAAAAATAAAAATCAAAAAGAATAAGCACATTGTTAAAGCATTATTTAATTGTACTCTTCCTGACTGGTCTTCTGCATGAATCAGACTTTTAGTGACTTCATCATCTTTTCAAAAATCCCAAATGATTCTTTTCTCTTGTAATCCCAGAACAGCAAGAATGCATGCCCATTTCAGAAAAGTTTCAATCTCTCATGATGCCTCCCAGAAAAAAGCTACATTAGCCCAGAAATACTTCACAGCAAAACAGAATAATACTCTCTTCACTGAAAAACTCAGCCAACAATGTTCTATGTTTTCTTTTCATACTTGCACTTTCTTCTTAGTAAATTAAAAACATCCCATTACGATTAATTTTTTGGTTACCAAATGACAATGAGTGAAATTGAAGGAAGAATATTAAAAACAAGAAAGTTTATTTCTACAAGACCAATGCTTTGTCAGACCAACACTGCTGCTTTAGCAACAGATGTTGATTTTTTTCTAAATAATACATTGCTTCTAAATTCCACTTTATGAGAAAATATGATACATACAGAAAAAAAAAAAAAAACCAGCAAAAATCTATATTTTTAAAAAAAGTTATTTTATAACCAAGCATGTCAGATGAATCTAAGAGGACCTGGACAACAGAGGAAGAGCGCAGGATGGACTGTCAGTGTGACATGACTAAATGGTAATTAATCTAGAAACCATTAATAATCAGAAAGGTAATTATTGTCCATATTGGAAAGTAGTTGAGTGCCATTCACTGGCTAAATTGATGGTGTTATTTATATAGAGATTTAGCATTGTTACTTACTGAATAATGAAGTACCTGCTATACATATTATTTAAGTAATTTTTTCCCATTCTGGTTAAATAACATCTATTAAATATCAGTAGAAATAGGATTATCTTTTTGTGTGCCTTGACAGACAGCTTTACAGAATCACAGAATCACAGAATCACTAGGTTGGCAGGGACCTCTAAGATCATCAAGTTCAACCCAGCCTTAAATCTATTATGTTTTACTTAAACTTTTAATTTATGCCTATATAATAAATTGTAACTGAATTAAAGAAAAAAAAAATCTGTCTCTTCAGTGTCATTGCTGTTTAATCAAAGACATTTACATATCCAATAATATTATCTGCTTTTTCTCCCAGGTAATAAAGGATTTCAGGAGTCATTGAATTTAATTTCCATAGACAGCATAAACTAAAGGGATACCATTTTCTATTATTTAATCTATGAACCATTTTGTGCAAGCAAGACGGTTGTAATGGTTGAGATGATCACTGATGCATGACTACATAGACACAGGATTTATAGACACGCCTTCTGTCTACAGAGGTATGTCTTGACAAGGAAAAAGGTTCTCACTTCTCAAACAGGGAATAACTATTTCTCTGTTCTACAATTTTTCAGACACCTACCACTGGTAAGCAACAGACTATCAAGACAACCAGCTGTCTAAGGCTGTTTGTATTTTGTAATCTTAACTTCTTCACAAATTAACAACTTTGTAGTATAAAATGTTTTTGAACACCATCACAGAAGACTGGCAGAATTTTATCCTTGTGTCTGTCTCCTCCCTTTCAGAAGGGTTCTCAAATCTTATGTAGTTCCCTGTCTGTGAAACAGGCGACACCAAAGCAACTTCTCTGACTCTTAAAAGGATGAGCCCACATGTTATTACTCCTGAAGAATCATCCAATAATTGTTTCAGTGTACTTTGAATTATTTGTATTATTTGAAAAAAAAAAATCAGTGAAAGATTTGTTACTACTCTGCAGGCTTTCTGACTAGATGCTCAATGAAGTTCCCTTTTTACTATATTTGACCCCAAGTTATACATTGTATAATGTATATTATTGTACATAATATATACATGTATGTACACACACATATATTAAAAAATAACATATACGTTGTATAATGTATAGCTGGAAAGATATTTACAACTGAATGCCCAGATAACTGGAATCTCTGAGGTAATATGCTGCATGTCTCAGAAAAAGATTCCACACCAAAAACTTTCACTATCACTAATGAGCAAGATAAGGAAACTTATTAGAAATCATAAAACATCATTGGGGAAAAATATTTTCGTATGTAGCTACACACACATCTATAGAAAATATGCACATGTACATAGAAAATACTCATAATTTCTGCTCTCCTCTGCTCCAACAAGAAAAAATTAGCTTCCAAAAAAGAAAGAGAACTGGGGAACAGCCTCTATAAAAATCTTAGAAGTGATAACTCTTTTCAAATGCACTGGGAGAAGAAAGCATAGAAAAGTCTGGAGGACCAATAGATTATCAAAGTATATAGGAAACATTCAGAGTAAGTTCTAGAGGTGTTGAACAGACCTGTGTCATATTGAAATATAACTAGAAAAGGCTTTAAAACAAACTCATAATATGAAAAACAACAAATCACTAAGACTTGAAGATGCTCAGCAAAGAGTTCTTGACCAGCCCAGAAATGAAATAACAATTTGTGGAGTGTAAAATTCATACTAAAAATGCCTTGGAACAAAAGGATTGCAAAGTGATTAATGGGCCACAGTACATCACTATATGTGCTGAAATTTAATGTGTATATGTTTAAAAATTCAAACAAATTAATTTTTTATTGAGGGAAAAAAAAAAAAGAGAATGAAGGGGAGAAAAAAACTTCAATGGCTACAAAATACATAGAATTCTCTGCAAATGAAGACCTTCAGCCCAAATTACCAGACAGTGCAAAAGTTCAACTAGATGCTTACAAGGTTCTTCAAAACATCGTATAGACTGGGGCAGACATGTTGGCTAGATGTGTTTTGTTTTGAGCTAATGCATATGGGCTTGGATTTTGTATTGCTTGGTTTTTTTTCTGTTTCAAGAACTTTTACTAGCCTAAAAATGTTAATCAGTGAGTACTACTGAAGGTGCAGTATGGCTACTTCTGTTAGACTAATGTGTGCCAGCTACCTTCTGTCTTCCCAATGAACTATAACAAAGTCACCTCTGAAATGAACCATCTTAACAGTGAAATGAATGGGAAAGAAAAACATCATACTGCAGTGTTATATAGTGATAACTCTGTACCAAATATAGCACAGCAGTACTCATTTAGCCTACTCTGTTCTAAGCCATGTGTAATTCCCAATGTTAGGAATTTCTAATAATTTACAGCTAAACTCCTAATAAAATGTTGAACTTTTCACAGATATCTGATGACATGTGGAAGATTTGTTTTCACAAGTAATATAATTACAATGGAGACAATTTAATTAGAGACTCAAAGATGTTCTGTAATTGAGCCCTGCAGTAGAATCTTCCTTCCAAGAGAAAAAAAGCTAACTCTGTGTGACAGAGTTGAACCAGTGTAAAAAGGTAAAACCAATTTAGGAAGCAAAGGCTTGGATGTAGTTGTTTGTTATCTAGAACAAATAATTGTATTTTAAACCCAATTTATTTTCACATCTGTGCAGGCTTGAGGCAGCTTTCTTTGAATATTCAGTACTGACAATATAAGCTCAACAATTCTCATGTAACAAAAAAATGAAAACTGGAGTGCTAATAGCATACCTCTGGGCATGAATTTGTGAATGTCTTGGCAGTCTCAAGCTGGAATTTACAGTTTAGGATCAAATCAAGGAAAAAAAGGAAGGTCAAAAAAGCCTAAAGTTCTTTGGCATTCATCTCTAAGGCCTGCATTTCACAAGAATGAAATACATGTCAGACACAGGATGCTCGGCAAGTTTTTTCTACCTTCCAATCTTCTCATAAGCATGAGCTCTGTCTCTCTTTCATCCATCTACAGCTACATGTGAGAGACCCTAGGAAATTCTAAAAACAAATCTCTATATTGAATTGATATAAATAAATTTATATATGCATCTATGTTATAATGTGTGGGCATGAAGAAAAAGAGTAGAATCGAGTCACTTTTCTAAAACACACAGAGTTTTATGCTTTTGCACTATTAACAAACCAACTTATTTTCCCTATAAATTTTTATTCTTTCTTTTTATTTATTAAATTTTTTTTAATGGGGAGAAATATCTTTGAAACTTAAGCAGCATCTCTTAAGCTTAGATTTACAGCTGAATAGTTACTGGTCTTCAAACAGTCTGATGAAACTGGCCAAGGTCTTGCTAATGAACAAGTTAGAGAACAGCAAACAGAAATGTTCAATACATATCTGCTTAAATTCAGGTGCATTGTATTGTCCAATTATTTAATGAAACATGATCCCTCTCAAATAACACCTGGAGGTGGTTCAAATTGCAGGGAAATTGAAACTTACTGTACCTAACAAAAGAAGAAAAAATTGAGAGATACAGCACACGGGTCTTTAAAATTTTGAATTTCAGGTTTTCTTGCAAATTAAACAAAAAAGGAGAGATTGAAAGTATTTATATGCAATGATGAAGATCTGAATCTTCTTAGGTATGTTTCATATCTCCAACAACGGAAGCATTTTGTAAACAAAGGGCAACACGAATGCTACATCCTGCTTTCAAATGTAACATTAAAAATCCCAAATTAAACATTTTCAGTAAATTAATTTAAAATGAAACATTTTCCGGAAATTAATCTGACAGTTCAGGTTGATTTTGATAAACAAAAAAATCTGAGGATGAGAGGCTATACAATCACAGCTTGAAAGGAGAATAATAAATTGAAGGCAGGAAAGAGAGGAAAGACTAGGCGAAAGCACGAGATTCTTGAGTATCTGCAAAGCCAACCTGATTGCAAGGTTCTGCATCTGACCTTGCTCAGTAGGATGATGTGCAAAGTGTGGTATACAAAAATGTAAATAAAAAAAGCCCCAGACCTTCACAAATACCAGTGGGAACTTTTTCCCTTCCCCTTTTTGAGGCAGCAGGGGAAAAATTGTTATCAGAAAAAGTGAATTTATAAAGAAAACAAGAAAAATAAAGGGAATAGATTTTTTTTTTTTTTAATTGGGGATGTTTAGTAATACAGGACTAAGATTACTTTTCTGCTAAGGAAAAAAAGCAGTAGTTATATTGTAACACAGTACAGTGCAGAAAGCTTCTGCACCCACTTTGGTGACTATACATTTGAGGTGCAAATCCAGAAAAAAAGTACAAAATAAGTGGAATTTTACTAGCCTGAAACTACTGTCAATTAGAAAAAGGCATTAGAGTTTGATCTCTAGTTGCTGGTGGATGCCTGGACACAAACAGCATATCTGAACTTTTTAGCAGAATTTGACCTTCAACATCTATAGCTCTTTGTACTTGTCAGAAAACTTAAATTAACCACTGAAAATAGCTTCTCCTATCATTGTTATTTCAGCAAAGCAGGTCAGCATCCTGTCAGCTCTCTCACGTAACTTTCTCCTTGTTACAACTCCAATCCATCAAGGCAACTTCAAGGGTATTTTCAAATTATTTTTCCCCAAGGTGGCATTAGGTAGACACTTTTACAACAAAAACTCAGCATTCTCAAATCCTTTCCATCCCTTGTCATGAACAGATGGTGCAATAAAGGCAGGACCATTTCTTCACTCTTAAAACTTAGAGCAAATGGAATTCATTAAGAAAAACAAAACTGATGTTATAAATATTTCTGAAGCTGTTTACAGTTTAATACTCTAGAAGTACAGTAGCAGAAATACGCTTTTTGGCTTCTGGCATTACTATCATCAATATGTGATTGAAAGTTAACACTACAAATTTCTTTTGTTAACTGGCTGAGAGTCCTAAAAAGCCCATGTGACGTTTGCACCCTATGCATTGGGCAAAAGAACTGTCGAAAAGTGGATGTCTGATGAACTCTGGAGTCGCAGACACCTCAACCAACATCAGTACACCTCTCATTGCTGCTGTAAGGTGGAGCATTTTAAAAGCTAAAAAGCTAAAACGTTCCTGATTTCTTGTAGGGTGGGTTTAAGTTGTCTTTGCTTACACTCCCTCTCTTACCTTCATAAAACTGAGCACAGGAGTGTCTCTGCTTTCTAATTCCTGCTCTTCTACTCATTAAAACAACAACGACACACAACCACACAGGATGCCCACAGCTTTTCATTCTCTCAAACTAAAAACACACATTAGGCCATCTCCTATGCATTAGTAAGAAACACTTCTCAGCCAGTTTAGCATAATGCTAGTATGTGTCCTGCTCCTCACTGACCTTTTAAGAGATGACCAGAGCAAGAGTTGTAACTTAGCAAAGCCAAAATCTACACTGTCTAAAAGACTCCTGAGTGTTCTAAAAAAAAAAATAAAATAAAACAAATAATTGACCTTCTGTTTTCCTGATAACATGGGACTCTCCATAAGAAGGTTTTGTCAACAGGCAAAAGAGGAATTTGATGGCTTTCTGAGTTCAAGACTAATTAACCAACCTATCATAGTAGGACCATAAAACCTCATAACTTCCAGGGCAAAGCATCTCTCTCGTCCTTGATTCTCCTAGCTAAATTCACTGAAATATCTGAAAAAAAACCCTCATTTCTAAAACTGGACATAGATAACACAGCTTAACACACTTCTGGAAAGAAGTCAGAGAATAGGGTACAGAGTGTGATATGGTATCTGAAAAATAGTTTCTCACCACCTAGTAAGTGAGACAACTCAATGCTCAAATTTACTGAGTCTTTAAAAATCACATAAAATGTTTTTGGTTTTTTTCCTTGCTTTTGACAGGAGGATGAATGAGCAACTATTAACAGTGAATTATAGGATAAAACTAATAAAAAAGGCTGAGCTGACTAAAGGAAATATCATGCCAATCAATCTGCATTCACAAGTCCTTTAAATTATGCCGTGCAAAATCCAGGCATATAAGAATATGCTTACACTGTAGTACCTAGTCATTATACAGTGCTTTGTTTATGCATTCAGTTTTCTTTTGGTATTACTGTATAGAGAGGTTGTTGCTGTAGGGAAAAAAAAAAA
>JBAFWW010064260.1:11400-24311 GCA_036873685.1 Agapornis canus | reverse complement strand
GGGGCTTGGAGCAACCTGCTCTAGTGGAAGGTGTCCCTGCCTGTGGCAGGGGGTTAGAACTGCATGAGCTTTAAGGTCCCTTCCAACCCAAACCACTCTATGAGTCTTTGATTCTATGGCTGTACTGGGTAAAAGGAGCTGTATCCCTAAATAGATGGGGTAGGCACCATATAGACCTTTAATGCCACCCTGTGATGGTGCTCCCTTATGAAGTGCTGTCTCAGAAGGAATTCTTATTCTACGACAGTGTGAGATTTACTGGAGTTGGGAGTCTGTGGGGGAAACAGAGAAGGCCCATCACAGTTTCCCAGGTACCATGAACCTGGTACCAATCACAACATCTAATGCCTCTGTCTTCTTTGATTATTGTGAAGTAGTCTATTGATACTGATCATGGCTGTTGGATATAGCTAGATGCAGAGCATTTTATCCTGTTCACAGAGATTTCTGGCAACTGGAGCTTGTTTCCTCTTTTTCCATCTCTCCAAGATATCCTGTAGCAGAAACTAGGGAAGATGCTATGCTAGATATTTCTGATGAGAGGAGAGGAAGGAGAATGGGGAAAAAAGTCCGAAAAACAATCTGCAGGGAATTTTAATAAGTTAGTCTGTACAGTTTTAACTCTGAGGTTGTAAAATCTAGTCATAGGCTCAAGTTGTTGCATATGCAATAAGTACTAGCTTAATATGTATTTGGCCAGAGTCTGCAATTGTGCCAAATGGCCTTCCCCCTGAAGGTTTATAGCATTTTTACCATGGCTCAGAGAAGCATCTCTAGCAATCAGGAAGGTCTTCCTGAAATAAACACAGAGGGCTGTTAACCTTAGCTCAGAGAATCTATGCTCCTAAACTGATCTGCTGCCCCTGATCTCTGAGGGAACTGGTAGTGATATGATGGGCCATTAGGGATATAACAGTCCTTCTTCAAGGGGCTGCTGAGAGATAGTTTAGGTCCCAAACTTTTGAAGAGGGAATTAATGCATTTTTTACAGTGATTATAAAACCTAATGATTTTATATAATAGTAATTCCATGGTATAAATTCTTATCATTCCAACTACTGAAGCATTGTGCATTAAAATTGGCAGAAGAAACTGACTGAAAACTGAGAGTACTGTATTGGTTGTCCGATCTGAAAAATCATAGTCTATAAACTGAAATCAGAAAGAATGTGAGTAACTCTGTATTTTAGGATTCTCTCCATTTTATTATTGATGTGGCTGGCAGCATCAACTCACACTTTTTTACCTCCACCAAAATATATCCATTGAGATCTTAGAACACAATTTCTCAGAAATAGTTCCATTTTGTGTACAAAACTGCTCACAGGAATAAGTTTACAGAGCAAGGCCATAAATGTCTTCCAGGAGTAAGAACACGTGAAGATAGAACTCATTAAAATCACAGCATGATATGCCTTCTATAAGTCACACAACGAAATACTCTAGAAGAGCATTGACTTTATGCATGTTTTACTTTACCTTGAAACCCAGTGTAGTTTAAACACTCAGAGACACCACAGGCATTTGCTCCACTAAAGCTGCTGAAAGCACTGAGAAAGGACTGGCCTGCAGAAAACCGTGTACACTTGATACAAGTTGATTTATCCAGTTGTATACAATGTTAATAACAGTTCTCATGCTCTGTCCAACTTAATGCAGATAATTTGAATCTAAAAAGTTTGATTCAAAATGCTTTGTGTATGAACGTGGGTCTTAGTCTGGTTCTTCGTGTTCTCAGGAGAATACTTAGCTTCATATATTTTAAACACAGAGGGCTGTTAACCTTAGTTCAGAGAATCTGTGCTTTTAAACTGATCTTCTGCTTTGGTCTGCAAGGGAACTGGTAGTGATTATGGTAAATTTGAACCAGTAAATCTGATATATCTTAGTTCAGGATTCAGCTGGAAATTACTTCCATTTACTTAGTATGCACTTTTAAATGATTTCAGTAGCTTCATAGAGCATATGTTGATACTATGCACTTTTGCTATGCTCCATTTTCTTCACATGTGGCTGTTTTTGTCATCAGTCCTCTCTTCTTAAATGCTGTTCACTGGCTAAATCCATTCATCCTTGAAAAGTAAAGGACTGTTCTGCCTTAGCCATGAGCCTGCAGTGTCCACCTTTTCACTTCTGAACCGCATTGTGCCATTATCTCAGCTTGTACCCTTCATGGCTGCTGGCACCTATTTATCTGATGCAGTGAATCTCTCACTGTAGGCTTATTAGCATCCATGTCAAGACAATGTGTAAAGTCCTCCTTTTTCAAGACTGATGAATGCAAACAAGTAGAGAACAGAACCCGTGAGCAATCTGTATCATTGCACTGCCACATTAATACCTCTAATTCTAGTTGACAGGGTAATTAAAAGTCAAAGATATCCCAATAAAGTGGCCTGGGTAGATGTGATCATGCTGGGTCAGAGACATAGAACACATTCTGTGAAACAGAATCAGAATGCTGCTTCTTCTGCCCTTTTCCTTCTGCATTTTCCATCTTTTGCCCTTTTCTTCTTTTGTCCTTTTCCATCTGCCATTTTTTCCCTCCTCTGTTTTCCTTCCCTGATGCATTCCTCAGCTTGAAAAACCATCCCTTGCAGCCTGGCAAAGGTGAGTCACAGCTACAGAAAGCAGCAGCAGGAAGATAGGCCAAGCAGTCCATGTCTCCTGAAGAGTGATGGATGAGGATCAGGACCAACCATACACAAAAGAAGGTGTGTGGCACCATCGGCTATTTCCCAGACTGTGACACTGATAGATGACAAGCATGCTATTGACTTCCAATGCTGCTCTGCCGCTGTGCTTCCTTGCCAGAAATGCATGGAAAGTATTCTTGTGCCTGCCCAGTGCTGGTGTTGCATGCAGGTAGAGCTGCAAAGTGGCAGCTGCTGATGGGCAGCAAGGCTGGAGCCCTTCCAAGTACAGGTTGGTGTGCACAAGCTGGAACCCCTGGGAAATGGAGCCAAGGGAAGAGCAGAGCTCGCTCTGGCTCCAAGCTTGCACTGGACAATGGAGCCAGAAGGAACCAGGGCACGAGTGCTGCTTGGAGATGCGAGAGCAGCAGTAAGAACCGAGCCCAAAGGGGAGCCCTGCCAAGGGGCTATGCTCAATGGTACAGAGGACAAACAGCAACCCCCAGAGGCTACCCTGGGAACCTAGAAAGATTCCTTCCCATAGTGAGGGACACAAGGGGCCACCTGCATGGAGCAGGAATGGCAGCCTTTGGGCCCCAGTAGCCCAAAGGAGTCCTGTCAAGGGGCTGTGCTCACTGCTGCAGAGGGACGCAAAAAATCCCCCTGGGACACTTGCAGGCCTCTGTGGGGAAAAAGCCTTCCACCCCCAACTGTAGGACACGAGGGGCCACCTTTGTGGTGCATAAGCAGCCAGAATGGACCAGAGGAGCCCTGACAAGTGGTGCAGTTCAGGCACTCCATAAGCCAGAGGGTGTCAAAATACTGAGCAACCCCTAAGGAGATTGCCATCCATGAGCACATGCTGCCTCACCCTGTAAGCTTCTAGTGTGTGCATAGCCAAACTGTAGGCACAACCTGATCCTCAGCAGGCATCCAAGCTTTAAGGGCTTGAAGAGAGTCATAAACAGCTTAAAGCAAGAAAATACTGGACAAAGTTAGGATTCTGTGATAGGTTTTGCTATTAACTGTATTTATCACAGTTATCATCACTTAATGACTTTCCCATATGCATAAGCAATTAACACAGTTTACTGGTAGATGAAACAAACCCAGAATAATTAATACATGGCAGCTCTTTCAGTAGTGTAACCCATCACATTTTCATTCCTGATCCTGTGCAATACACAGCAGGATATAAAGTGTGTAACCAAACGATGTGAACTGACTATCAGAAGATCAAACATTTCTCACTGCAAGATGTCCTAATGTAATGCCAGGAAGTAGCTCTCTGTATATAGCATACCTTTGTTTGACACATGAAATATTCAAACATCATCCACACTGCTTGGAGCAAGAGTAGCACAGGTATATGGATACATCATTTTACTCAGGCTTCTTTTTTTTCTTCATGGGAGAGAAGCATCTACTTAGGAGTTGAGGATCTAAGGGATATGTAGCATGTACTTTCACTACCCATCCCTCCTGCCACATCCACATCTATATCCACTCTTTTTTTTTTTGTCTCTTATGATGCCAACACTACACTGGGTTGTGCAGAAGTGGGAGCAGCAGCTTTAGTAGCCATTTACAGCTCAAATAAAAGAAAGCAAACACATCAGTGAATAAGAAGTTAATCATGCTCACACACACCGTGAGACTGCCTGCTTTTCCCTGTTGGGGTAGTAAGAGCATTACTGCTCTGAAGAGTTATACAGTTAATGCTGTGACTCATTAATAAATTCCTATTATTCAATGATCAGAAAACTACACTCTAGTTTTTGATTTTTGGATACTTTGTGTGGCTTTGTCAATGTCACATTGTAAACCCTGCCAATGATTTGGGGAAAAAATTGGAAAAAAGGCAGTTCACTGTAAGAACTGTCGTTTTGCTTGTTCGTATTTTTTGGCTGCCTGGCTTGAATGATGTTAGTGCCCCCAAATTTAGTCTGCTCTTCACATGATGTAACTCTCCATTACTGTCCATGCTGTATCCAATAAGGAGATGGCTTAAAAAACCCATTGTGCCACATACTGCAGAAGAAACCATGAGACATAAGGAATGTGGTTTTATTAAGGCTGCTGTAGTCAGTAATACCTCTGGGAAGTATATTCTTAAACCTTACCCAGTCAGTATCACCCTTTCTTGTTAATCCATTTTACATCTTTGCATGTTTTTCCTCCACAATTCCATTTCACCTGGGAGAGGTGTGACATTAGCTTGTCATCTGACTAGGAACCAGCATGCTGTAATCACATAAGAGCAGAGGAGGAAGATGCTGTAATCTTTTCACTATGTAGATGGGAGGAACCACAGTCCCATTTCCTAGGGATTTTTTAGGGGGTGCCCTCCATCTGATATAAATTCTAGTTTGATCAGGAACCTGAAAGACCTATAGAACATTGTCCTCCCTGAGACACAGAAAGAAATTGTCAACCAAGCCAGCTGGTTAGATGTAGCAGGAAAGTGGGAGGGTGTATTCCCATCTTCCCAAAGATGCAAAGCATGAAAGGAAGCCTCTTTTCTTGAAAATAACAAAGAGAAAAAAGTTCTTTTGCAAAAATCTTCTTCAGCCAATGCAGGATAGTGCTGTGGGAAAGGGAGCTGTTCCACTGGCTGCACAGAGAGGCGTCAAATGTAGATTATGCTTATGCCTTGTTCCAACAGTTTAGGCACAGAATCATCTTTTTGCTGAATTTCCTTTTTGTGATACAACCAAGTGCTCGTGCAGGGAAGGAAGTGCAGTCCTTGAGTATGTCCTCCTGGTAGCTCAGTTTTGGAGAAGTGGAGCTCTGGGGGAGTGGAAGGGACCCAGGAGTTAAGCACTAAATCAGGAGGATCAGGAATCAGAAGCAGGAGGGTTTTTTTTTTAAGAAGCAAAATTGCCTTTGGAAAGCAAAAATGATTGACCAGAATGGACTTGCACAGAAAGAGACAGTAATTCATTAGTGCCTCTTAATACAAACAATTCTTTAGGAATTAGCATAAATGAGAGCATAATTTTGCTCATATGGAAAACCCACTCCATGAAAATCAAGATGCAAAATGCAATATAGTGTCTGGGTGGCAGAGATGGAGAGAGGGAGGAACAGCCATTGACAGCTTAGAATTAGGCTTGTTTATCTTCCAAGAGTGCAAGACCGAGCCTTGCGTGTTTAACATGTTCAGCACCGGTGAGTACCGGACCTGTAGAGTGAGGTACAACAGCTTGCTCTGACAGTGCTATGCATACATCACTCCAGAAAAGAGGAAAATAGTCCCCCTAGTGTACCAGCGCTGTAAGGAGCAGGAGGATCTCTCGATTCACTGAATCTGCTGCAAGTTCTGCTATGGCGTGTGAGCAAACGTGGAAAGGTGGTGTTGTAAAACCCTGGGTACTCTTGATCACAGCGCTTCTGGTTTTTGAAGCGAGGAACCATAAATAATGAGCATTATGTATATTTTAACACGTTTTAACAGCCAAGTAATTTGGTTTTGCATTGCTGCATAATTCTAAACCTTGCTTTTCTCACCTAGGAAATACATATTCTGAAAGAAGAACAGAGAAAGTGTTATATACAGTAATACTGTTTCCAAAAGTTCATAGCTTTGTAGCTGAGAGGTAAATTCAGGCACATTGTTCAGAAGTTCCACTTTAATTTTTTATTGTTTTAATTAAACAGGGAAAGTGTACTGCAGTTTTGACCAGAGAAAGAAGCAGAAAGGGAGAAAACATTCAGTGTCCCTGCAGACTGCCACTTTTCCTGGATGCCAGAGATCCAGTGCACTGCTCAAAACACAGGCTTTGTATGCCTTTGAATTTACACTCTCCCTGATTAAGTGCAATGGAGCCTCCTCCATGTGTAAGCCTTGATCATTGCCCCCCTCTCAATACGTTTAGGTACAACAATGCCAGCTGAGACCTTTGTTCTGAGTGCTGTAGTGACATACAGGAAGGCTTAGCTGCCGTGTATTGCTGAGGCTCCATAACCATTTTCCTCTTGGGTATGCTGTGGAAAAGACACTGATAAAGAAGTTTTAAAGGAGACCAGAAGGTCTCTGCTAGAGATGTAGCACAGCTGGTTGGGAAGCAGTATTTGTCATTCTGTCCTTCAGCAGTTTTCAAGTTGGCAGTTCTAAGAACAAACCTGGCTGGTCGAGTTCCCCTTTGTACCCTGCTCTCCACCCCAGCCTGCCCTGTGGCAGATTAGGAGCTACCTCACTCCCTCAGCTTTCGGGCTGCCGACAGGAGAGCTAAATCACCTGAGCTGCAAAGCAAGGGGATGCTTGGAAGGGTGTAGGGAGACAAGTCCTCACAATGAGTAAAGTCAGTATTGGACTGACACCTTTGGCAGATGGCCGATGGAAGGCCCAAAGGGTGAGTAGTAAATCTGATATAGTGTCCAGGGACCAGCTATGCAGCCTCTATAGGACTGGTTAGATTTAGCTGAGGGAAAAGGCCTCCAGCTCCACAAATGTAAGGCTGCTCCAGAGGTAGCGGAGGGGACTATTAGACCTCTTCAGGTTAACAGTGATGCCAGGACTCAGGCAGAGACATTAGCTGTAGGAATGGTTTCATGTTTTACAGAGTAGTTTGGCATTTCCTGGAGGCGTAGGTTAATTGTGGTAAAGAAGAGAGGCAGCATATAATCGCACTTTGAGATTTGGATTGCTTGTGATGATATGTATGTTGATTATGGCTTTCACAACATTGCCTAGTTTTTCCATAGAATCGTCCTGAGGGATGAGACCACATCAAATTCTCAGCTGACCAAAAGGCAGCCCAAGGTATTAGTTCAGTGTATTTTCTTTCATGAGTAAGAAGCAGATAAGATTTCAGCACAAATGGTGCATTTCAATTACATTTATAAGTGAAATGCAGAGCAGATGTTAAAAGCACCATTTTAAGCAGTCCTACCTCATCCCAGAGGCAATATAATGTCTATCTCTCTGCAAGTCCTTGATTTGAAGAAACTTTTTAAGCAAAAATACCTCATTGGCCTAGGAGCACTTCTGGGTCCCTGTGCATGATTGTGAATTCTTTCTTTGTTCTGATATTTGAAACACGTTCCAAAACTTCTTTAACCTTTTTCTTAGCAATTAAAAAACCCCAATATTATAAAACCTGGAAGAATGCGAAGTAAATTTGCTATTCCCTGCCATTCTCACTCCCCTCAACATAAACTCTTTCCCTCCTATACATGCGTGCATATACACATACTCATACACGTGCACATATACTCCATCATAATACAAACGCTCCTGGATGATGATCTTAAAGTTATACTGTAGGAAATATTAGACTGGCAAGTGCTGTGCCTAAAATTGGAATATTGTTGATATTCTCACATTTCTTTGGCTATCACATGCTAAGATCAATATTGTCAATACCTTTAAAAAAGAGACAATAACTCCAAAGTATTGCCAGAAACTGACTGAGAATGGAAAGGGTGCATTATATTACACTTAGAGACTAGGCTGCTTTTTTTTCCTTGCATTTTTGCTTCTGACAGCCTTTGAAAAGCCAGTTATTTGTACTAGTAACAGAAATGCAATTTTAGAAGGGCAGAAAGATGCCCCAATATTTATATGGAGCCGTAATACAGCCAAAATTATACGGGCTGTTATTCTACTATATTGCCAGCAGACTGTATTGATCTTCGAAGGGTTAAAGTGCTACCGGGTTACATTAATGTCACCCTTCAGCAATCACTGGCCAATAACGTATCAGCAATCAATGCTGCAGCGTGTTGTTCACGACACTCAGGTTTTGGAGACAAGTGGCTGATGTATTTTGACAAGAAGAAAAAATAGTCTTAGGAATTCTTGCAAATCTTAACTCAGAGGGGAAGATCTATGAAACAAACTGCTTCCATTAGAAAAAATGGTAATGTTTGCCTTCATAAGTAACAACATTTTATGTCAGTTCAGTGGAGCAGTGAATGAACCAAAACTCTGCTAACCTTCAAAATGGAAAGGATTCCGTAAGTAGGATTTACATAGTCTGAATATTTTATATTTTGAGTGCTCATAACAGCTTGCATAAACTAATACTTATATATATATTTCCAATAAAGAAAACATTTGACTCGTGGTGGAGTAAAGCAGCGAGGCACGTTTTGGCTCGTGAGGACAGACACAGGTTTCTCAGCCTTTGCTTTATTTTTTTTCCCTGCTAGTAATTTTCTTGCTCTCAAGTTCTCATAATTTGTGCACATCCAAAGAAGGCGACATGAGCCTCTTCATTTTGACACAAAAGAAACTTAAAGAGAGAAAAGAATCAGGCACTCGAATGGCTCTAAAGTAGAAGTACAAAGGGGGGAATAAAAGTCAGAGGCTGCAGGAGGACGCAAGGGGTTAAAGTTCTGACCACTGTCTGCATGTATAAAATTATATCACCTTATCTGAAAAGTTTAGGCTGAGAAGAAAAGCCTCAGTTTAAAACACCTTTTAGGTTTATTAAATCTTTAGGCTGGAGATTACAGCAAGTGTTTTGTCTTTGGTGAGTAGCTGTTTGTCTCACTTTATTTACTTGGTATTGGGTATTTGTCAATGTCATTTCATATCTGCAGAAAATTCATACATTCTATGGAAGTATGTATGTGTGTGAGTGTGCTGAAGGTCACATGACTGTTTCATCCTATTTGGTGGAGCAGCTTGACTTTTTTTCCCTTGCTTTTGGTGATGGTTGTGAGTGCAGAAGTTGATTGACAGATGCATGCCAGAAACCCCCATTCTCCTTTTCAAAGACTACATATGATGGATTGCGATCTTTCAGCTCAGCAGGACACAGGGACCATGCAAGCTGTAATTGGTCAGGTATGGAGTCAGCCATTTCTCAACTCCCCTTTTATTTTTTTTTTTTTCCACAAGGGTCTAACCATATGATTCACATAATTCATATTTACAGTACCATCTTTCTATCTGTATCTTCAGCTACCAGCGAGTGTAGGACTGAAAGTGAGAAAGGCAAAAGAACCACAATAATCTGGCCAGGGAATCACTAGTTAAACCTAAAATACAGTGCTTTTCTCCTAATAAACCCTGGTTATAATTTAGTCTGAGCTTTGCCAAATCAAGCTATTTATTAATTTGCTGTTGTATTTTGTTTAAATGTGCTAAAGTAGAAGAAGCGAGGAGTGCAAGTGTTATGTTTGTTGGGGAGTTGCTTTCTATTTCTAATGCTGTTCATTATTTCTATATTGACTGTATTCCTGCACTATAGGCTGTGGATTTTATATATTTTTTTTCCTCTTTTCCTTTTTCTTTTTTTCTTCTTTTACTCCTAACCCAGATAATGTGTGATTGAGCTTGGTAAATGTAGTAGTCTTTGCTGCTGCAGAGGGACAGCCTGCAAATTAAACACTGCCACAATCTGAAAGGTCCAGGTGGTCTGCTCGTGCTTCCTAATGCAATCCAGCACAACAGCTTTAATAAACAGCTCTATTTAGTTCTCCCTCCCTGTATCCAGGGAAGTGAACTGGTCTGGGGCTGCTGTGATGAAATGCCAGAAGAATATCTCTCAAAGGCCTCACAAGCTGATTTTTAGAGCTTTTCCGTTTTGTCGTCTTTGTCTTCCAAATGGGTCAGTGAGTCCTTCTCTTTCTGTTTTGTGATTTCTGATAAGTCTGTAGTTTTTATGTGTGTGTGTTAACCGTGCCATTTCGAGCTTTAGCCAGAAGAAAGAAGAATCATTGCCTTTTCATTAGCTTTCAAATAATAACCTGAAGTGGGGAAAGAAATGAAATTATTTCTGTCCTGCTGTACAGGGAGGGCTGTTTTCCTGTGCATGCAGCCGGAGTGAGAGGAGGGTGCCTGCCTTTCTTTCTCTAACAAAATTTTAAGTGCTCAACACTTTCTCATTAACCACTGACTTGTAAATCAGTCTCTGGCAAAGGGTATTTTTTGAACTCTCAAAAGTTCGTGGGGTTTTTTGTTTTGCATATGTTTCCAGTGTAGTGAACGCATGCTGCTGAGGTGATGACATAGTATTTGTGTTCCCTATATGTTGATACAATGGTGGAAAAATACGCATCCTACGCACTGTTTTCAACTAAATTATGGCAAAGCACGGAAGTCCCTCAAAGCACATGGTTTATTAATACCATCGTACACAGTAATGCATTTCTGGGTGGAAAATGTCAACTATGTAATACCATGTTTACCACAGACTTTTATTGCTTTAAATATTTTAAAAATAGAAGATACATTTTTTATTAAAAATCCCCCAAAACATTAACAGCTTTCTATTAGGCTGCTTCTACCAAAAAAGTGGGGCATGTTTGACAGTATCACCCTCTGTGAAAATATGTATTTTAGAGTGGGTTAATTACCTTTTGTCTAAACTTGTGCAATCTTAGGAAAATCTATTTAATGCTTCTAAGGCAGATACGATGGCAAGATTTTCAGCAAGTGCACTTGACAGAAAACATACCCTGAAACCTTGATAAATCTCAAAGCCTGTAATAGCTCTTTTTTGTAACTTTTGCTTTGGCATATAAAAAAGTGTAAGTTAGCTGTTTTATGTTTAAAGCTTGCTGGCTCTTGGAAAGTGGTTTTGAGGCTGGAAAGGGTAGGAGCTTGTTTGTATTTTTTTTTTTTCTGTGTGTAACATTCCATATTTCATCAATTAAAAAAAAAATGTTCAGTGCGTGTCTGGAAAAATGTTCATATTGTGTGTTAGTTTATTTCATTTCCTAAAATCAGTAAAAGGGCATCAACTTCAAAGAAAAATGCATTTAGCCATTTTAAGTGACCCACTTCTTTGGGGTTTTAATGGTAGTATTTATGGGTAGTATTATTGTGCAAGTTAACGTGTCAGGTGTTGCAAACATTTCCTTTTAGATCTGGGTGTGTGCTTATTTGTATATCATACGTGTAAGTGTGCGCATCCAAATGTGCTCATAAATCCATAGCATTTTCAAGTATGTTTTTGTTGTGATTCATTGTCCAGTGGTTGGTTGGTATTAGCTACATGTGAAGCTAGAACAGAAAGTTTAAAAATATTTCTTTTGGGTAGAAATGATGAGATTTCTAGTTGTAGAATAGAAGAGTTTAGTTAAAACTTGGGAAGCACAGAGCAATCAATGTAATTACCATACTGCTGAAAATAGAAATAGACTTCTCTATGGACTGTAATACTCAGCTGACAAAAGAAAATAACTATCAAAAGGCAAACCCTATGCCTTAAAATCTTTCCACAGTGTCAGACTATATTTAGGATTGCTAAATAATGAAGATTTGCATATTTGGCATTTGTAGTTTTTTAGAAGAAAGATTCATTTCCTGACACTTTTGTTTTTGAAAAAGTTCTCGAGTCTTTGTTAACTTTCAACCCTCCAAAAGCAGAAACTGAAATAAATGTTGGGGGTTTATTTCAGAATTGCCTTTTTTTTTTTTAGCTGTGAGAATTAAATTTTGTTTTGACTAATCCTGCAGATGTAGCTTTAAGTTCAGGCTTGTTTGCTACTAATGGAGTGTGAACTTGCCTAATTAAAACCCCAAACTATACATGTATATCTCTGCTCCAATGGAGATCAGAAACACTACCAGTTATTTGTAGTTCAAACACTAGTCTGTGTATGACACGAAAGTAATAGCAGGAGCATGCTGATTTAAAGGTATTTTCAACAGCAAGTACTTGTACATCATTAAATGCATTTGCCACTTTCTTTTTTATATATTTCATCTGTCTCCAAGTACCAGCATCCACAGTGGCTCCCACTGGTGATAGCAATGGTAGGCAGAGTGCTACAATCCTGACCATTACCTAGCACCTGGGTGTACTGGCTCCAAGGTGCAGAATTGCTTGTATATCTTCCCTCTGGAATTTTCCTCCCCCAAGCAAGCAATGAAACAGCCAAGTACTCTGAAGAACAGCCTCCTTGCCTAGCGTGTCAAGATCTAGAAGCTCATTGCTCATTGTGATTTTGATTCATAACTGGAGTGTTTGGAATGAAACCCCGATCCCTGTCAGCAATAGTCTGTAACATCCTTCCTTGCACGCTGAACCATAATACCCGTTATTTCTTTACATGTGTTTTGCTCTTACAGAAACTATTAGCTGGATTTTTATGCCCTATTCCTTATATATCCTGAGCCCTTCTAAATGCATAGGTAATTAAATGCATCATGTAATTATTCCACTTGTGCTATATTTTCTCTCTCTTCTGTGCATTCTAAATCTGTACTCTACCTTTCTCTTCTTTTTTTTTCCTTTTTTTTTTTTTTTTTTTTTTTTTTTCCCCCTTTTTTTTTTTTTTTTTTTTTTTTTTTTTTTTTTTTTTTTTTTTTTTTTTTTT
>JBAFWW010064260.1:0-11300 GCA_036873685.1 Agapornis canus | reverse complement strand
TTTTTATTTTTTTCCAGACCTGAGCTTGTGAGTGACAGGCTAGTTCATCAGCATTACAGCCCTCCTGTTTTTGTCTCATCTCATGCAGACAGGTCACTGTGTCCAATCACCCTTCTGGCTCTGCTATCCCCAGGGGAGCCCAGGCCAGCCTGCCATCTTGATCCACCGGCCTGAGGGCCCAGGCTGGCTGCACATTTCTGTGTTCACTGGTTCTTGCAAATATAGGAAAACGGGAAGGGGGGAAGGGGGGGAGCAGCTTAAATTAGACCTGTGTAAACTGAGAGGGAGTAAATTAGGTAACATTCTTCTTCAAATAAGCAGGCATTTGCAGTCATTATTGCTATGTTTGAGTTCTCCTTCCACACGTTAACCGTGTTTATTTTCTATATTTCAATGGTATCATCCATGTGATCTCATCATCTAGTAAAAGCTATTTATGCAAGGGTAAACATGCGCTCCTTTCCCATAGAGAGTTCTGCCCTGCAGCCCCATTTAGGAAACTCATACATTGGTGCAGCCAAGGTGGGTCTTGGTGTTCTGCTGTTTAGTTTGTGCCTTTCTTAGATTTTGTTTTGTGTTCTTCCCCATGATTAACAGCAATAGAGGAAAAATGTTTGGGAGAAGCCATTCATTTCTGTAACTCATGGGCCACTTTTCTGAAGTTTGATCTGTGGTGAGTGCTGTTTTGTAATGCAGATCAATACATATCCACGAGTTTAATTTTTACCAAAGGAAGATCAGACCTATTATGTTCATTTGTCTTGAGCAGTCTTTAAGGGATTCTTCCTGTAGTAGTAGGGCATGTCTCTTTCTCTTGGCATACCCTTTGCCATCTCTAATCTAATATACAGAAGTGCCTATATCATATGCAAGTAGAAATGAACCATCTTACCTGTACATTTAAGACTTACCTTTACAATACATCAGGGAATTGTGCCCATCTGTGCAGAGTTTGGGTCAAATCCTGTTCTCTCTAGCAAGAATTAGACCATTCACTGTAAGCATGACTACTTGCATAGGTAGTAAGGTCAGACTGCTTTTTCCCTTCTCTGCTTAGTGCATGTCCAGCACAGGCATTGTTGTCCTTTACAGTCATCAGCAGTTGTTTTCAGCAGTTCAAGATTGTGAGAGAGACTTATGGACAGGTACACACCAACTGTTGTTTTCAGTAGTAGAGAGACAATGTAAACAATAAGAATCATGTTTGAAAAACTTCAAACCCATACTTTTTAATATTTATGAACAAGCTGCTACTCTAATAATGAAGCATTCCATCTCTGCAGAAACCCACTGTTTTATATGCTCCTAGTATACTGTGTCCTTAAAAATCATTATTGTAAGGAGATGCAGGAATGTGGCTGTAATATTTCACAGTATAAATATTTGTCGTAGAGGAGTTTGGATCTTGATAATTTAATATATGTAAATTCTTTGGTCCTAGGCCTGGATTCCAGCAAAAGAATGCATTTCTCTGTTAACTTTTGCTTTTACAGCAGAAAGAAATGGATTTTTATCATTTTTGTTAGTGCTTAAAAAGATTTCTCTTGTTTTCACACCAAAACCAGGTTCTACTTGAAATCAGCCCTCTAAAAACAACTTTAGTCATTTTTTCTTATTGAGTTTCTTTATTTTCTGTTCCGTGCTCTTCTGCTGCCTCATGCATCAGTTTGTGGGCCAGGCCAGTTAGAAGGTCAAATCTTTAAAAAGCTGTGATTTATACTCTGTATATTCACTATTATTCTAATTGTAAGAGAAAAATGATGTATGTCAGATGACCTTTAAATTGCTGGGCAAGTGACACTCGTCCTGTGATGTAGATTTTTATCTTTTGGCAATGCATTTACATTCAAGTACCTCTCCTGTGTTTCCTAGATTCTAGACTGATAAACTAAATACCAATCTGGGCCACTTTTGTATGTACAGTACATAGAAGTGACTGCACCGTGCCTCTTATCTTACACTGACCTGTAGCTCTAACAATACTTTTATTTTGCTTCTCTGATCTGAACTGCAACTCAAATGGAAGAAAATAAAAGGACAATTGAATCTAAATTGTATATAGCATTTTCAGCATTGGATGAGGACAAGGTATTATTTTGGTCCTGTGATTTACATCTCTTCAGTGGCATTTGCTCGTAATGCTGCTTCTTACTCTGACATTATAAAAATGGCAGGAAGAACCTCAGATCAGTCAGTTCTGAATATATAAACATCTGATAAACATCTCTCATTAAAGTTAACAGGACCTAAAGGTGTGCTGGTGTGCTTAAAAGTTGGTCAGCAAATCACTTAAGCCTGTGGAAGAAGTCTGCAACTGCTGAATCTTTAGGTGCATAGTACAATTCTGAACTCAATGGGACTCTTCACATAAATAACACTTTGCATTGCAGGATCTGGTCTTACTTGCCTATTGAGTAACTGTCATTGCTAATAACCATAACAAAGTCTGGTTTAAATGCTAGCTAAAGAATTGCTATGCAAACATTTTTCATAATTAGAACTGACTCTTAGGACTAAAGATAGTAACTCAAGGCTCCTGAGCACTTGTATTATTTGAGGATGTCAGGGCTACAGGTAAATGGACTATAGCTTCAGGGGTTTTGTTTCATCATTGGCTTTGAAACCTCTGTGATATGTAGGACTGTTTCTTCAAAAGAGAAAGATTAGTTGTTGATATTTGCTGCTGATTCTCTGTTGACTGCTAGTGCTGTTCCATAGGAGAGCGTCATTTAACTGTTAGATCAAAAGAAAATGTTGAAGATCAAGAGGCTGTTCTAAATTTCGAGCCATTTCCAAAAGTGGGAATGGGAGCAAGTTTACAAAAAAACAACAAAGAAGAGGAGGAATGGGGGACCCAGAAGTCTTTATCCCAAGCCACTCTTCCATGGGGAATGATATAAATTTTCTTAAGCTGTTTAGATTAGATCTTGTAGTTACTAATAGGCCTGTTTTTTTCTAAGAGTGGTGCAATTTGTACATGCCTTACAGTAATATAGCAAAACTAAGTCCAGTACACTATTATGCATAATCTTCCATCTGTTCATGTGGTAATTGATGTCATTAATATTGGTTCACATACTTACAGTTGAAGAATGTGTTTCAGAGATAAGAGCTTCACAGTTGGATCTTGCTCTCTGGTGTCCCACACAGCTATTCAATGCCCTTTGCTTATGGGAATGGGGATTTGGAGGGTAGGAAACTGAGAGCTGGTCTTGTCAAAACGGAGGAGTCTTGTCTTGATGGGCTTTCCTGTACCACCTTGCTGCAAAAGAAATCCAATAATTTGATAAGCACTGCTGCAAAATCTTACTTGCAAGAGTAATTTTTGTTCCTGTGATATTTCCAGTGAGTGTTACCTCATTTACTTGCTAAACATGATCTATTCCTACAGGTAACTCTAGGATAGGGCTCTGGATCCACAGATGGGGAAGGACACTGTAAAGAGAAAGAGGACTGTAAGCAAAAGCAAAAACCGCAAAGTTAGAAAGGAACTTTATGCTACTTCAGTCACTGATTCCATGAAGCAATTTTTATTTTACAAGTTTCTATCATTTTCAAGGATCTCAGACTTGCGTGTGTTTAGAAGACACGATCCAGCTGTGTAATGGCACTTCCAAAAAGGAAATAATATAAGGGCAACAGTAAAAGACAAAAGTGTTTTTTTAGTCACCCCCTGCTATGGAAACAAGAGCTTCAAGCAATAGAAAATAACAGAGCACGAGGTTTTTATGAGCAGATTAGTGAAAGTCATGTTAATAGTATGACACAACAGCTGCTGTTAGACATATTGTGAGAAATAATTCTGTATCAGCACCTTGTCCTTTTCACTAAAGTGTTTACATCTCTGACTGTTTTTCCACTTAGTGAGCCAAGTTGGGAAGCTATAACCAGGCTTTTACTCGAGCTTTGCTCATGTTTCATGTGCAGTGAAGTATGGAGGAATTTTACCAGAATAAAAAGTCTGTAGGGTTGCTTTACTGTTGGTTGGGTTTGTTGGTTTTGTTTTTTGGTTTGGTTTTTTTTTTCTTGGTGTGGTTTGTTTTCTTAAATTCTATTTTATTTCTCAAAAGCCGGAGGCTTTAGCCCATGTCTAGAAGTCATCTTTTGGAAGCGGGGTGGGAAATAAATAATAATGCTAAAAATTGTGGCATAGATCAAGACTAAAGCAACAATATTAATTACTAAATTGTTGTACTCTTTGATTTTTTTAATTTATTACAACAGAAAACTCTGCCTGATCATTATTGAATCCACCTTTGAAAATATAAAAAGGCTAAAGATGAAAATAACTCTGGTAATATTTAAGTCTCACAGTTGGGAGGTACTATCATGATGGCTGCAGCAGTTGGTACTGGAACCAGATGCTGCCAAGTGCTGAATGCTTCTTGAGTCCTGGACTTTCCTCTGGCTTTGTTAGGCAGGACTCTGTACCAGCAAGACCTGAATGTTTTCAGGGTTTTTTTTGAAGGCAGGATTAGGCTCTGAAGCACATGAGGGGAAATCTTTCATTTGGGTTTTTGTTTTTTTTCTCCTACTCAGGCAATGAAGTTACTTCAGTCCTACTTCAGTTAATGAAGGGAAAATGGAAAGGTTCTGTTTAAAGTGAAATGAAACAGTTTGGAATAAAGCAGGATAAAGCATCTTTAGGAAACAAACAGCTATTGCAGGATACCTGGCCGTAGGTCCTACCTTCCCTTCACTGTGCCCATCCCTTTCTGTGTGCAAAATGTGCTTCACATTCTTCAAATGGCTTATACAAAGTAGAAATAATGTCTGCAAACAAGAAGCTCCCCCTCTTTTGAAGGAAAGGATGAGAGTTGTGGCAATGTAAAAGTGGTTTCTAATGTGGAAGAATAAAGCAGAGAACATCAAACTCATTTCACTTAGTGTCAAGTCACGATGATTTATCATTATAGTCAGGGTAAACCGTGATCTTGGAGCTGAAACAATTTTGGCCATTAAGAGGGAAAAAACAACCCCAAAAAACAGAATGTTCCAGCTTGGTTCTTATATCCTTAGGGTTGCAATATTGAATTCGGAATTGGGGAAGCTTAATCTTGCAGCCAGATTTGACAAGATGCTGGTTGAACAGTAGGCAGAAGTGATGGTTTGTGCGTTGTAATGCCTGTGGTGGGAAATAAAGAAAGATAAGAAGATTTTTCCAGAAACCTGGATGCAGTATTCACCACCTGCTCCAGCTCCCCATCAAAGTAGGCAAGAAAACCTGTGTGTGTAAGTTGGTGAGCAAATCTCACAACTTCAAAGCCTGACACAGAGGACAAACTGGAGTGCTGTAAAACAGCAGCATGAGGGTTTGCAGTGGCTCTGAAAACAGTTATCCTTTGTTTGTTTCAGTGCTGTTGCTTATTTGAAGGGAGATCATGAAGCCATTTAAGCATATCCACAGGTAACCCCACAGACTTATCTGGGAAGCTCACATGAGCACTGCATTGTGAATTAGACTATGCAATACAAAAGGCTTGGATCTCAATTGGCCTTAATGGGATACAGACATTTACAGCTATAAAAAATAAGCCAGTTCCTCAACTCCCTTCAGTTAATCCTGGAGAGCAGGATTTGGGATGGGGTGCAGTGTGTGTCTGTAGGCAAAAACTTGGAGGTTACATCTGAAGTCTTGGAGAGGTGAGCAATGGACTCATTAGTAGGTGTTTGGAAAATAAGGGCTGGGTTTTGAATAATCAAACAAAAACAAGGAAATGCTGAAGGCTGGAGTTTATTCCCCTGAATATACTGGTTTCTGTTTACTTTTTTGAAGTTCATGCTGGATTCTTAGCAAGACGAGAAATGAGGGTTGCTCCCTAACTAGGGACTCTGTAAAGGATTTTAATCCAAGAGGCACTGTGGGTATGCAGCAAACCTTTGTTCTATTCTGCTCATGTCCTTATGCTAGACCCATCACTGTAGTTATTAGATCTCAAAGATTACATTCTTTGATCTAGTGCTTTCTAAATCCTTAAACCACAGTTTATTTATTTAAAAGGTTATATCCAGCATTGGATTGGATTGTAAAGTACCCTTTGACTCTTTCATGAAGGACACAGTAGAAACACATGCTGCTGAAAGAGTCTTTCCTTCTGACCATGAAGTACCACAGTGTTTTATTGAATTAAGAACTGCACAAGGACCTGTGCTTTTCATCTGGCCAGTGTGTTGAGAATTTGTTTTACCTCATTGGTATCATGCTGTCATTCATTTCTGATATAAGAGACATTTATTAAGGTACAGAGGTGAATTTCAGTTACTCTCTAAATTAAAAAAAAATGCCAGAGTAGCCCCATGTTTCCCTAAGAAAATAAAAACACACTAAACCTTAGACAGATGTTAAACATGAGTTTGTCCAGGAGGTGTTCTTGGTGTCTCTTTTTGATCTGATGTTTACCAGGAGTTATCACAGTTAACTCTGTGGAGCTAAACAGTTACATTTGCGTAAACATGGTCACCAGAAGCTTTTAAGCTTGTTCCATCAGACACAGAAGCCTTTACATGAGCAAATTTACCAGTGTAGTCTACAATGCTTGATTAATTATGAAGAGTGTGATGTGACTCCCAGGCTAATCAGCAAGAAGGCACAGAAAGCAAAAGAGGACACTAAAACTGAGCCCAGTGTGCTCCATCCTGACTGATATTAATTATACTCTATGCAAACTGGTGTCTTTCCCCCCCCTTCCCCCCCCAATCACTCTTGCAAGGCAAACTGTAAAAATTCTAATGTAATTTCCCTTAGTTCTGGAGTTCTTGGCACCTGAAAAGGGAAAACTTATTAGAAAGAGCTATTATTGTTTCATTTTTAAATGCTTGTGTTTGGTTATTGTTCTTTTTCAGCCCCTGGAGATAGTAGCCTCATTCTGCTTTATACTGCGATCCCTTTATACCATATGGTAGTACAAACCAGCTGTAAAGTGGGTGTAAGAGTAATTTATTTGTGTCTACTTCAAAGCTCTTTTATTTTTCCAGAAAGGTGGAAAACCACCACAGTGTAAATGGGAATCAGGCCCAAATAAATGGACTATGGACTGGAATTTCCATTTTTTCAGATAGAAATGAAAAAGACAAAGGCAGAAATCAGACTGGGGAAAGAGAGGAAGGACTGAACCTTATTTAGCTATAAACAGGTATTTGTCAACATCCATTCTGAACTGAAAACCAGGCATGATAAAAGGGCTAAATCCTGTTTTAGGGGCCACTGTCCATACCTTGCTAGCAGTAATGAAAACCTGAAAGGGAGAGAAGTGAGCATGAGTCAAGCCACAGCAGTCAGTACCTGACAACACAACCAAAACAAAGTAGGGGAATTAATGTCCTTTAAATTCCTTCTTTCTATACTTTATAATTTCAGATGAATTCTTCAACTCCAAGTCAAAGGGTGAACAAAAACAGCAAAGAGAGAAGAAACAAAGCAAAGAATGACAGTTAGGTCTCATGGGAAACATCTTGAAATTTAGTCAGACATGGGAAAAAAATATCTAAATAGCATTTTTGGGGTCAGCCCAAGACTTCTCATTGATGTTTTGAGAAGCTTCTTACTCCATTTCATTTCATAATACCTTTTAAACAGGCACATAGGAAGTTTAGGGGATTCTGTGAAGGTTGTGAGATATTTCTCACTCTGCTTCCCCATTTTGTGAGAGCCCAAGACAAAAACACTGGTGGGGCTTGTGGAACTTTCTGTAACTGAAGTAGCCCAGTATTTCCTATCTTAAGACCTTTGCTGCTGCTGCTGTTAGCATTTCCACCTGGTGGCTATCTCTTCCCGAGTATTTAGTAAGACAATTTCAGCTAAAATACTTCAGTGGTTCCCAAGGAGGACAGGGAAATAAGGGAAAGCCTTGCCCATTTTAAAGACACTTCGTATTTAAGAGCAAAACTCTGAATTTGGTGAGGAGTAGGTTGTGCCTGAGATGTCTCTGCTGGTATCCTGTGACAACCCACCCCTGTTCAATGATGTTCTAAGCCTTTGAGAAATATAGTTGGCACATGTTTACTTGGCAACTCTAAACAGATACATCCCCTAAAGCTTCACAGAAAAGGAAGGTGTGAAAGGAGCCTTAGAAAGTCATCTGCACAGAGACAGAAGCAGCTTATCTGAGTTACATCTGACAGGCATTTGTCTAAGTGCTTCCTGAAAAAATCCAGCAGCACCAATTCCACAGTATCCTTGTGCTGTTTATTGAATTTAACTATCCCTGACTTAGCATCCATTGTTGGAAAGTATCCTTGTGGCAAAAAGAATCTTTCTTGCTCCAAGTTAGACCTATATTTTCTTTCCTCTTTTAGGGCTATCATATTATTTCTGTCCCCTCCCTTGAAAGGCCTACCTTCTAACTTGGCTTCCCATGGGGAATGGCAGAGATGGCACCAGGGACCCTTACTTTTCTAGGTACTCAGTGACTACACTCTGGGGGAGATGGAGGAGGAAGAGGTGTGATTCAGATGAAGACAGGAGAAGAGCCAGAGAAGATACAGATGTAGATTGAACCAGTGAGTGCACAAGTAGTCAACCAGGAATAGAGATTTGTGAGGGCTGAAGAGGAAAACCAGGAGCTTGAGGGAACAGCAGGTCCAAGAAAGGTTGGGAACTGTGAGGGGAAGTAGGAAAGGGGACTTGCCTCATCTGTGGGCAAACTGAGATGAGAGGAGTAATGGAGAAGAGACTGGACCTGGCTAGAGATAGAGGCAGAAACAGTAAACATATGGGGCAGGTTTACTCGCTGTTCAGGAATTTCTGCTGGCAAATCCCACTGGCAAAGCATCTCAGTTTTCCTTTAAAAAATCTGAAGTTACACAGGCAAAATGTGAAAAACATTGTTTGTATTGCTAAGCCACATAATTCAAATGAAGTGTTTGTACAGTCGTAATTTGTTTTCCTTGTAAATATGTATAATAATAGACCTTGTAATTATGCAAACAACAACATATGCTGCAGAGATTAGATTCCTTTAATCTTAGACCTCTATACTTCCACACCTCCACTTCTGTTCCCATAATAGTATTTGACAGTAGAGACAATATTTTATTATACTTTTTTCTGAATATTATATTTTACATATAATGGGTTTTGGCTTCCCAGAAATTGCATAAAGTTTATGTATATATACGTGTACAAAGATACATATACACACGTGTGTGTATGTGTGTTCTGGGCCAAATTTCAGAAAAATCGAATTTGATTTTAAATATTGGGAGGTTAGTAAATTTGGATTTAATCTTTAAAAATTTGAATTTCTAAAAATTAAAAAAGGGCAATTTTTTAAAGAAATAATAACTTTGAATTAAGGACTCAAACTGTTCTGCTTACAAAACGTCAGACTGAAACATATGACCTTTTTTTCTCTCTTTTTTACATGAATGGTAGGATTAAAGGTTCTAACACACCTGAAGTTTCATTTTGAATGAAAAATTCCACAGGGATCTTGCCATTACTGTTTTCAACAGACAAAACCTATCAACTTATCCAATAGCTTTGCTAGAACAGTGACTGACATCTAGATCTCTGGATATATATAGACTCTGATCTTTGTACAAAGTAGGCACATGAAACCCTTATAACAGGTGATACTTGGTTGTTAATTTTCCACAGCCTCAATTAGTTATTTACAACATTTAGAATGGAAGCATTGCAAAGCCAAGTGCTTTTTCGCTTCAAGCATCTAATACAGTTCCTTTATTGCAAAGTAAAAGCTTCAGGTTAGTACAAAGAAACAATGCTGGATTATCATTTGAACAGATATAATTGCTGCTTCCAGAAGCTTGAAGACACTTTAATTCCTGTACTACTACAGTTTTACCTCTGATGGGAGGGGATGACTTTCTGAAACTTATTTAGCTTTTCTTCAGCATTATTTACAATTGCAAGTATAATCTAATGTATGATTTAGTAAGAGCATACCGTCATACCGAAGGAGAACTGAGAATAAGTAGCTAATACAATCCACTTATGTGGGACAGACTGATGTGCAAAGGGAAAGGAATAATTGCCAGTATGAGGGTTTGGAAAAAGCAGGATGAGAAGAATGGTGGAGATACAGCATAGGAGGGCATGGCAGCAGCAACAGAAAAGGTGTTTTGATAAGGCTGAAACATTCAGGTTGTTTTGGGTTTTTTCTGTGTTTTGTGTTTTTTTCTTTTTTTTGTGTGTGTGTGTGTTTTTGGTTGGTTGTTTTTTTTAATAAGTTTGTTACAGTTTTATGTATTGAACTAGTGGTAATAAGGACTTAAAAAAACTTGAAAGATTAGAACTAGTAGCCAGGATTAGCCTGTGGCAGAGACATGTGGGAAACAGCTGTATCTAGGAAGGCTGACAATAATAAAACTACTTCATTGTTAAATACTTTCTCTTCACCTTACCCACACAGCATCTGCTCATATGCATGCTCAGGGATGTGTCTTACAAAGCATTAGGAAGGCATGCTTGTGGTAGTGGTGCACTAACAACTGAGAGAAGTGTAAAACCAGGGCTTGAGCCTGTCACCCTCCTCTTCTTCCTTGATACTTTGCAAAACTTTAGTTGTCACCACCACTAATGTTAATCTCTTAAATTCCACTTTTATGCCTTAACTGAAGGTAGATTGGCATAGGAATTTTCTGGTTGCAAACTGGGGCCTACAGTGTTTCAGATAAGGGTTACAAAACCAAGAACAAGTCTCTGAAGCTGTCCTTACAAGTGACTTATATATAGAGCTGTTCTGTTAGCAGAGGCGTTGCTGCTGCGGTACCCATCCCCTCCCTCAATGTGATTTAATGATTCTTTTGAAATTGCTTTTCTAAAAGACACATTATTTTTTTGGTCAGTATCCTCCTGCTTTGAATCAGCCTGTGCTTGGTAAATGCCACCTTGGACACACTGCATCTGCAGCTGTCTCAAGCACAAGTAAAGTTAGGGGTATAAAGTATATATTTTAGCCTCCCTTTCTTGCTTTCATCTGTTAAATGTTTCCCCTTCAGGCTAGAGAAAGAGAACTGCTATTATTTGATTAAGTTTTAGTAAAATAATACATTATTATATGTTTTTCTTCACAAACAATCTGATAAGAATGGGTTTCATACGTAAGCTCACACTGGCATCTGGGGTGGGAATTCGTATCACTAAATCACTTCATGCTGTAGTCTCGTATCAGTGCCACTGTGCTCAGGGATAGCTGCTGCTATCACACAGAGCAAATTCCAGCTAGGGACAGCCAAAATTTGGGTCTTTAGCTCAAGGGTGACATATTCAAGATGTGTAATTGCAATCATAGAATAGTTAGGGTTGGAAAGGACCTTAAGATCATCTAGTTCCAGCC
>JBAFWW010064254.1:4100-14584 GCA_036873685.1 Agapornis canus | reverse complement strand
TGGTTGGTTTTTGTTTTTGTTTTTGTTTTTTTTTGTTTGTTTTGTTTTTCCATCTAAAACCTTATTTAAGGAACTCTCTAAGACTATATCCTTAGTTGCAAAGAAATTGAGACATGTGAAAAGAGAGGCTACAAGCTCTGGTGACTTTCATATAATGTAGGGGTAGCCCAGGCAGCATTTCCCATTCCAATTGTGTTCACATGGACCTGTGATAGTGTACAGATACCAGTTAAGCAGAAGACTGATCCTTGTAGTGTCCCTTCATTCTCTCATTCATATTTGGCTTGGTGGAACAGAAAGTAGATCTCAGGGAAGTGTAATCTATATCTGTCTGGGGGAAGGAAGAATCAATATGGTAATTAAAATAATGCACAGGCTCAGCTACTAACTCTGCCTTTGACCTTGGTAAGTTGTGGGTGTCCTAGTCCTGTGATGGCAGTTGAAAGCTTTTGGCCTCTGAAAAGAAGAGTTGTTACTACTGTGTTGGCCTGTAGGCAATAATGAGGACTTTTGGGAAGGAGAAAGCTTTCATACTCTACAGACAATCAGGAAGATGCAGTTACTGATTTTATCTGGGTAAACTTGTTCGCTGCAACGTATTTCACTTTTGTTCTGCTATATTTTGCATTTTTTTTTTTTCCTTTGGCTTCCTGTATCACATTCTCTAGGATTTCTGTTGTTGAGCATTGTCCCTGCAACTGTTAGAGAATTTGCTTAATTTCACCTTCCTAATGATAACATTCAGATTGAACAGCTGTAGCTTTAAAAAAGCCAGACTGTTAAGTAGTGAGTGGAATGTGAAATTGCAAGGTGGTTGCAACACCAGTGGCAGAAGATGAAGTTAAAAGTGTCACCAGCTCACGGCGCCACCAATGGATGCATGCACGACTGAAAGCATGTTTTGGAAGCTGGATTTTCTCATGCCTGATCATTTTCTTCTATCTTAGCAAACAGATGTCTATCCCCACACAAGATGTATATTACAGCTAATATACTTGTGCTAGCTGATCTTGACGACTTTGCTTTTGTTGGTGTTACTGCTCTGTCTTATTCTTCTTTCTTGTCCTTCTGCTTCTTGCTTCCAGAAACCATATATACAAAACTCACTTGCTCTGCTGTTAAAGTGAGAATGCTGCATGCAAGGTTTTTCTAATGAACACTGATGAGTATTCTAGAATATTCAAAACTACAAAGTTGACCTTTCTGATATAAAAATAATTTTTTGTGGAAGGCGTTTTGGAAGATAAACATTTTTCTTTCTTTAGAAGAGATTCTGTTGTTTAGAAACTGACCACTCGAAAAACAATTTTTGTCTGGAGCTGCACTCATTTTGTTTGGTGGTTCAGGGTTCTTAGCCAAACTATGTCAATGTAATGCAGTGAGTCATTCAGGAAAGGGTATCATACTGCCTTGGAATGGCATATAAACAGTACTTGCTTGTAAGGTTCTTTTACCTCCAACCATTCTAGTCTAAGGACTTCCCAAGTTAGATGTGGTTTCTGTGTACAGAGTAGAAAAGCAAGCATATTTTTACTAGGCTTTAATTCACTAGAGAGAGAGCCACATGAGCACAGAGAGATGGGAAATAAATAGCTGAAACAAATTTATCTTTGAATTGGAGGTGACATCCATGAAAAATGCTTTGTACTTTTTTGCCCAGCCAAGCTTTGCCTACCAATATCTTCACACCATTAATCATGACTGAAAGGTTCTGTGAGAAACCTTTTTCTCTATGTTAAGAAATACTAATGAGGGTATGGACTTAATGTTTTGTCCTTCATCAGAGGGTTTGCTTGGTGCAGACAGGGAAGGAAGGCTGTCAGCAGAGGAGTTTAACCCTAGAAAGGAAGTAAGCACCTCCTGTTCGCAAGATGTTTATATTATATTGCTGTTAAGGGGCCACTAGCATGGCATCAGAGGTCTCTAACATTTCCAGTGGCAGAAGAGGCAGACAGCTTGTAAATGGCCTGACATACAGGCAAAGGATCTGTCTGTGCTCTTAGCCAAGATCTAGGCTGAGGTGAGCAACCTTGTTTGCAAATTCGACAGTGAGAGAGAAATGTCGATTTGTGTGGCAGTTGTGTGGTGGCACAGAAGAACTAACAGTAATGGGACATCTTTGGTCTTGTGTGAGAGGGCATGCTGTTTCCCCCATCCTGGACAGGGAAGGGAGCACTGAACAGGGAGGGCAGGGAAACTAGAATGTGCATTACACAGTTGTACGGCTGCCTGCTTGGGCGAACCCTTCTTAGGTGCACCTTAGATCCCTAAGGCTCTGTGGAGAAACAAGCTGAATGTATTTGCATATAAGAAAGTGGGTTTGCTTTCTGGTGTTTTGTGAGCTTAGGCCTGGAGCTTGAGGAAAATACAGAACTAATTGCCATCCTCACCTTGCTATTCAGATCACAAAAGGCCAGTCCTTAATATTCCATGGAGTATGTAATCACCTCTGATGTGACCTCCTGATAAACAAATCCCAAGTAATTTGGGGACAGCCTGATTCACAAAGACTAAACCCCCAGAACAGAGTATTAGTTTTTCTGATTTTACTCCAGTTTCTGGTTTGTGCTGGCAATAGTAACAAGGTGCCAAAAAATGTGTTCTGGTCTCTGATTCAAACATGAGTATGTCTGAAAGGCTCTGTAAATCAGACATCCTTAAAACCAGGCCTTCAAGATTAAACTATGAGAGCTGAAATCTACTTAGAAACTGTTCGTTGCAGACTTACAGCCGAATGAGTATGCAAAAGCCTGTCTGTAGTCTTGGAGGCATTATTTCACCTGAATAGTGGCAAAGAATGCTCTGGAGTATGTGTTGCTACTCACAGCTCTGTCACTTGAGTGTGCACATGGAACTCTGTGAGCAAGGTATTCTGAAGCATCTAGCCTTGGTCTAACCTTCCTCACATAGGAAAGATTGGTACAATTTGTGCTGATGCCAGTGAATGAATAGTTTAAATCTAGTGCTGTAGATAACCTGACAAAGAGAAGTATTGTCACAATAGGGAAGTGTTGTGACTTTTTAGACTGTCTAATTCATAACCATTTTAAGAAAAGGCTGAACCAAACACTCAGACATCATAGCAAAAAGTGGAAAGAAAAAGATCTGAAATCCTTGCACAGTGAATACAATAGCCAGCACAGTGTTGTCAAAAAACCTCTGTCAAAAGCCATTCATTGTCAAGTAATAGCATAAAATATTGTGGTTATTGGAGTATAGCATATTGAGATGCTAATAATACACTAAGTTTAACAAACTACTTGAATACATCCTAACTTTAAACTTTGTGATGATATCACTGGATTTATATGGTCACATCAAAACAATGTTTCTTTCTTGAGTTATAATCTTTGTCAATGGCAGAGCTAGCAACACCAGGGGCAATGCTATCACCTTCTGTTAGTTTTAACTGCCTTTTCTTTGAGATTTAACAATGAGAGAAATTTTATTTATAGTAATCACCCCTAGCTATGGGTGAAAATTTTATTTAGTTTGAATGACAAGTTCTTCAGGTCAACCCAAATTCACTGGTGCTGCAGTCTTAGTCTTGCTGTTAGGATCAGTCTAGGTGTTACACATGCTTCTGTTGCGTATTATCTTGCCTTCAAGTATCTTTTGTGAATAAAGCCACAGTTTTAATCCATTCCTTGGCTGTTCAAAGAAGTGCCTGTTAGAGGTAAGGTGGCAGCCTGCTGCAATGTGAATCTTAAATGGAAGACCCAATTCCCTTGAAGTCAGTTAACAAGACCAAAAGCAAAATTACCAGGAGGCTCCTCTGCAGTTCTCATTAGGACAGCACAGGCATCACAGGCCTCCATGGGTACATGTCCTGCATATCAGCTTTGTCGGTGGCTGCAGCAATTATTTTGGCCAGTTCTACCTTCTGGAAATCTGCAGCTCCTGTTTGCCTAGCTGCTCACACCTGCATCGTGTATATGAAATCCAACAGCAGTGCAGTGACCCACTTCTCCTCTTCTTCAACTACAAAGACATAACTTTGTAAGGTTTTGGTGGTAGCAGTTTTCTGTTTGTTTTGGATTTTTTTTTTTTTTGTCAGATACAGCTGAAACTCAGTGTATTATGTCTTTAGCACCAATGGAAAGAAAATTACAGCTGTCTCTGTGCCCTGAAGATATCAGCCATTCCTCCTCATGCAAGGGTAATTTGATTTTGTCTATCTCGCTGAGCTGAGAAAGAGCAGAGAGTCCAATTTTCAACCTGTCCCATTTTCAGCTTTGAGATAGATTTCCTAGCACAAGTGGATGGGAAATGGGAGAAGGATGAGCTGGATGGGGAGAGCACTGGGCAGCAGTGGTGCACGCTGCCTGCCCTCCTCTCTCCACAAGCCCAGCAGGGAGAACATGCATGAAACAATTTCCTCAAAATCTAAGACCGAGGAGTGAGTAGGTTGGGAGCTGCTGCTTCTTCCCTTCCTACTGTGATCTGACCTGGACACAAATAGATAACAAAAATACACTAAAGTCTCTTGCAAACAGGTGTTGGAACAGCAAGCTGGATTTTTTCCCTTCCCCTCTCCTCCTCAGTCACATCTTCTGTAACATTTACCTGTGTCAGCCTCAGCTAGGTTTCAGGATCTCTGCTGAAGGGAGACCAGTATCAGTGTCTCAGCTGGTGGATGCCCAGGGCTGCTCATAGCTGATGCCAGATGACTCCAAACAGCTCCAGGCTTGTCCACAGGTACTTAGAGCCATCTGGAACCAGCCATGACCCCTAAACTACAGGTGTGGCTGCCTAAATGAATGGAAGAAAAGGTGAAAATGCTGAAGGAGCAAAGGAATGAAGGGAAAGAAGAGTGAGGGACAGGAGTGGAGAGAGCTTCATTTTCCTTTCTTTCCTTTCTTTCTAAGAACCCTTCTTCTAGGCGGTCTTGTAAAAATCCAATTAACAAGAAAATACCCAGAAATCAAAAGAGAACTTTAAATACAGATTTTGCATTTCTATACCACAGAGTTAGACACAAAGCAAGCAGTGACTTTCTTTTTAAAAACATGCTTGGTCAGAGCAATTAATTTGAGTCCTCCCTTACCCCCACCTAGGATCTGCCACTGAGCCTATGTCCTGGTTAGAGGGCAAGCTCTGTATTCTCTGAGCTAGACCACAACAGACAGGTACTGTCATGGTGGTAGTGTCACTGCACCCACGGGAGGCCTGTAAATAGATCCTGATCTGGGCAGTGATGCATGACTAAATGCAGGCTCTGTAGTCTCTCCCATTTACCCTTTGGCTGTGTTGCAGTGTGTCCTTTTGCAATGTCAGTTACAGGCAGTCTCTCAGAGCTTGCAGGTGGATGTAGAAGAAATGTGTAATCCCAGTGAGAGGCATGGGGTTTCTGCCAGGCACCTGTCTGTACAGTCACCTACAAGACTGCTGTCATATCTCTATGGCTTGTATGTAGCCCTTTGAAGTACCAAGTTTCAGCTTGCACACATACACCCAAACCTGCTAACAGCCTCTGTCAAAGTATATATTTCCAAAAGAGGTACAAAGTTTCTTGACAGCTGATGACAATGACGTACTATTTCAGTCAAGAGAGCTTCAGATGGGCTACTAAACATCACTCATCAAACCCTCTTTAAACATAATGATAATAGAAATGTTTTCACTGAGACAAGAAGGAGCAGAACTGCTGTAAATTGCAGTCATGTAAAAGAATAATAACAGGACATGGCTGTCATCTTCAGCTGCTAGAAAATAGTAACTTACTCTGCTGTCAGTCACAGCTCAGGTCGCTAATCCCTTTCATCGCATTACCCTTGCTGAGCAAAAGGTAAAGAATTTTCAGATTTCAAAACAGATCCCCTGCTGTCTGACTGCGGTAATGTCTTCTCAAATCAAAAGTGGAACATGCTTTAAGTGGGTCACTCTATCTTCAGACTTTGCTTTTCTTCAAATACGAAGTTGGGCACCTGTCCCTTCCCCTCTGTTGTTAAAACAAAGCTTGCCTGCATGTGGGGAAGCTTTTGCATCTGTTTGAGAAAGTTAAATCATAGAATGTCAAAACTTTTGTTTAGTTTTATAGTTATATTTGGAGACTGGCACAGCACATTAAAGGGTCTCTTTGTGCTTGTATTTCAGTCCTTTCAAAAATGCTGTAATGGAATTGAGAATTGCTATGAAAGTAAGTTAAGATGTATTCTAAAACTGGCATGATTGCTGAAAGACAACTGGAAATAGTTACAGTCAAATGCCATTGGTTAGATATTCAATATTGTAGTGTTGGGTTGGTTTTTTTTGTTTGTTTGTTTGTTTTTGTTTTTTTTTTCCTATTAGGAAGGAGTAATGCAAGAATGCCAGGTTAAGAACAAGCATTATTGTGTTTTCAGGATGGTAGAGAATTGACTATTTTTATACTGATCATTAATAGTAATTCACTGTGTTTATTAGAGAATTAGACTTTCTTCTTTCTAGCTTTGCTTCCTTGCAGAGGAGACTGTCTTTGAGAAATATCCAAATCCATATACACAGCATGTAAAGCATAGCACTCTCGTTGCATCACATTGCATTTGTTCAGACTTCAACAGAAAAAAGCTCCTGAGTACTTTCAAATCCCACTCCAGAAAAGGCATTAATAAAGAAACAGGTTTAAGATCAGTCTGCCCTTGCCAAAAATATTTTTTAAAAATTGCTTTATTTTTAATAAGTTTTTTTTTCTTTTACCTTTCTGTAAACACTAAAAATTATTGGAGATTGTTCTAAACTGAACCAAACACAACCTCAGACTTCAGTATATGTGCTAAGACATCCAGCTGTAACTCCAGTTGTTTTTGGAGAGCTGTCATTGATTTTAGTGGGGGTTCTGTACAGTATTGAAAGGTGTATTATGACCTGGAAAGAGTGAATTCCAGTTTTGCTGTGTCTAGGTGTAGGCACTTGCCTGATATTAGTCTTACCTGTAAAACAGCCCAGTACCAAAACCCATCATCTTGTCTCATGTCGGAACAGTAACTGACTGTCTAATTGGTTTAGTTTCAAGTTCAGGTCCCATTGAAAGAAATGCAGAGTAGTGCAAGTGTCCATTTAATTTCTGTCGTTTTGACAGCTGGAATCTTGACTTCACTTTGCCTCAAAACAGGAAGAGCATCTTCTTCTTGTTCAGATTTGTCACATAAACAATTAGTTAAGGGAGACAAACTTTTAAGCTTAAAATCTGCCTTATAGAAAAACAGATCCATACCTATGTCTTCCAGGTTAGATGGGGCTTTGAGCTTCCTAGTATAGTGGAAGCTGTCCCTGACCATGGTAGTGAGGTTGGAACTACATGATCTTTAAGGTCCCTTCCAACCCAAACAATTCTATGATTCTCTATCTTCAGAGATCCATGCTTCTTTTTCTGTCTTCCTGGTTTTCTTATGAAGAAAATCTTACTCGGTATTGTGGAAAAGATGCAGTGCAACCTATTAGCACAAGGTCACAGTGACAGTTAAAATATTTTTCCAGGCAGCTAACTAGGTTAGCTGAGATAGAGTGGAATTTTCTACAGACACTGGCCCTACTTTTTTGTATTTGCAGTTTCTGGAACATGAATTAATGGTTCTGAGCTTCTGTGTGTGTGTCTGTACTGACATAGAAACCCTCATTTTGTCCAAGCTGGCCATATCATTTTCAGGAATGCTTACATTGCTAAGCTTCAGAATTAACAATCACAGTAAAAAAAGTCCTTGAGCATCAGTTACAAAGCAAGAGAATAGCTGCATGCTTTGTGGACCTTTCTAAAGGAGAAATTGCTCGTGACTGAGAAAGAAGCAGGCTGGGCTTATGGTATTAGACTGAAATATGGTTTTTTCATCTTCTATTTGGAAATCAAACAACTGGCCACAGATCACCTCTGTCTGCTCCCTCTGAGGAAAGGACCTAGACAAGAAATGTCTCCAAGGTCTACTAAGAAATTAATCATTCCTAGCCGTGAGATTTGTCCTCACCTCTGCCATAGGAAATTCCACTTCATGGCTTTCTCCAACATTGATTCTAGGCCCAATCTGCCCTGTTTTAACCCTTGCAGCTTGGTGGCATTGCCTTGCCTCAAATACCACAAGGGGAAAATACACATCAAAAATACACTCCCCTGTGCTAACCCTGTCCCCCAGGAAATGGAGGGCAAGTTCCTTCCCCTCATGTCCACTCCTTGTATTTTGGACTCAGGTGTGGGTTCATGCAGGACAGTGCAATATCTTGGTGACTGCCTAGGGTAATACCAAGCATATGTTTCAGTCTTGCTCCTGCACTGGAGGAGGAAAGGATTTTAACTTCGAGTGCTTCTGGTTCTCAAGTTTACTTAGTGTAATTCTGAGCAAGGGCTGCTGAAATGAAAAGGAGAATGGAAGATTTTGTGTAGTTACTTATGGTTAACTTAGCCTTTAATGTTTCACTTCAATAAGTAAAAAAAAATACCCATGTATGTTACATTACCCCAATTTTAAGACATGGGGAATCTTATCCCACTGGTTTGGTTATAATCATATTCTAATGTGTTATCCCAAATTATGACAAATTTGACTTAATATCCTCTTTGGCAACACTGCAGGGCAAGCAACTGCAGCCAACGATGGCATCTGCTGCAGAACTCACAACATGGCTGTAGCAACCAGGAACTGAATCTTTGTCTTCTATGATGCATTGAATAGATGACTGGTGCTCTTTAATTTTTTATTAATAAAGTAGAATGTAGGGTATTGAGAATGCTTCTTGTAGACCAGAATCACACAGTTTAGACAATGCCAGAAGTAAAGTATATTTCCAAACCAAAAAGCCCAGCAGAAGGTAGAGATCTGCTAAGTGTAAATTCTTCTTAGGCTGCACAGATGGCCCAGCCCCACAGCAGCGGCAGGATAGGAACAGCACTGTGTTTCCTTACAGTGCAGACAGTGATGACAGCCTTCTTCAGTCCTTAAACCAGGGTGAGGAGAAGCTCGGAAGGGGAACCCAGTGCAACCTGGTGGTTGTAAGGAATGCAGGCTGTGCAACGTAAGCACTTCACAACGCAGGTGTAATTAACAGTTTTCCTATTTATGGGCCTTGTTAATGCACTTTAATGATGAATTGCAATTCAACAAATTTCCAGGAACCTGTAATGCATCAATAGCAAGCAGACCTGTAAGAATTCTGATTTGTCAGAATCGTCTAGCCTTTGTCTGAGGAAGTTAGACTTTGGCAGCATGCTGTAAACTGTATCTCCTCATGCTGAATGTGCTTTGGGCACCATGCCAGGACATAATTATTCAATATGATGAAGTAGAATCCTATCTATTTATCCTGTTTGTGCTTCAAAACTCATCCTTTCATTTTATTTTCCCACATGCCAAATGAAATTTAATACATGTTATTTGAATATAATACTGCAGTTCATGGTATTAAATTGTACGAAAACATTTGCAGATGAAAAGCTTATTGCAGACTGTCTTTGAAATGGCTCCATGGGGAAGAAAAAAAAGAAAAAAGGAGGTCTATTATTACTAGTGGGTCCATGTAGAAAGGAAATACATGTCTCTCATCAGTGAACTAACAAGTGGCTTAATAGGTCTGTGATCTGAAACAGGCCAGACTAGAATACATTGATTAAAAAATCAGCAGTTTCACTCATTCAGTACAATAGTTTAGGGGCAGCATGGTTTGTTTTTTCTTTTAACTAGAATGATGCTTTACATTCTTTACCAATTACAGGACTACTTTTCTACTTTTTCTTTTTTTTTTAGAAATCAGAAGGTTGCTGACATTTAAAAATGAACAAATCACAGAGCATCATCCATGTGCACTTTGTGAGACACTACATTCTGTAGCTTCAGTACAGCAATTGTTAGTCACAGCTAATCTGAACTCTTGTCTGGTTGCAGAATAACTGCTAGTGTGAGTAGGCAGTGTCCTTATCTATTGCACACTTTGCAAAGATATAATTTCCTTCTTCTGATGGAGAATGCAGCAGTATAAATTCCATGGTGTGTGAAGGAACTAAATTTTGTTCAAGTATGAGAAGTTATCTGTGAAAAAATGAATCCCAAAGTGACTTTAAAAAGATGAGTTGGTATTACGTCTCTTTCTTAGTCACTTTCCGTTGTAATCCACTCAATAGCTGGTTCCATCAAGACTTCCCATGGAGTCCACTATTACTCACAGTGCCACAGTCTGGCCATTACCTGCTTAGACTTAAGTATTTACAATTTAGGAATACAGTGAAATCAGCATTCACACTCTGATGCTGGTGTAACCTTTCACTTGCCTGTAGTTCAGGACTTTAGATAAATGAGCAAGGTGAGTTCTGGTTGTATAACAGATGAGAAACACACAGAACATGGTGCTGTTCCATAAGCTGATGAAACAAGTTATTGATCCAAGCAGAGAGGTAGACTTAACTGGACCTGAGGAAGCTGTGTAGGGTGGGAGTTTCTTTGGGACGGTTTGTTTTGTTTTGTTTTGTTTTGTTTTGTTTTTTTGGGGGGGAATGTATTTTTTTCCCTCCATGGAGTTGAGTT